>CAUHTR010008193.1:0-85729 GCA_959609185.1 Schmidtea polychroa | reverse complement strand
GTAATAACAAATTTTACTTAAATAAGCAAACGCATTTCCAATATCATTTGTTTTTTTCAAAAACAAACTTAAATAAATTAAAAAAAATGCCTAAACGCAGAATCAATATACCAAACATTGTAACTCATAATAATAATAATAATAATAATAATAATAACAATAATAATAATTTCATTATCTACCACATCATCCTCCGTTCCTTCATTAATAACATTATTATCATTATCAGTAAGAGTTTAAATAATCGATGTTGATTTGAGAGATGTTCAATGTCAGTTATCGTTTGACAGTTTATCTCTTTGAGACAGGTGAAAAAGGGGTTAATTTGATCCAATGAGGTCCAGCAAGTGACAATCGACGGAGGAATTTGACGGATGCCTGTTTACCGATTTTTTGGACACATTTTCAAAGTGATTAAAGATGTTTGAATCACATCGGCGAGATATGCATTGTCAAGTAGGGTATCCCGGCTGATAGTACTCTGTTGGCTTTCGAACATATAATTCTGAACAATTTTCAATTTCGGCGAATGGGAAGCAACGTTCTATGTTTATTTTATATAATACTTATATAGATTTTGTTAAGCCCGTGTAACGACTCACTACATTGATGATGTATATATCCGTCATAGCCACCTAAGAGGTTAAAGCTCTAAAGTTTGCACTCTAAACAATCTTAGAAAGTATTTTATGAATTACCCAAAGATAAAAATTGCAATGAAGCATCGATCCCTTTTTTTCTAGGATGTTTTAAATATATTCAAATGTGAATCAAGAGATTTTTATAAATTTTATAAATTTACTATAAAATTTCTTTTAAAAATATAATATAATGAATTCTTGAATATTGAATAGATGTAATTTCTTGACGTTGACAAAGATAGAGATTTCATGACAATAGCATAAAAGAATTTTTGAACATATTATAAACACGATAATATCAAGGTTTTTTAAATTTATAAAATAATATTAAAATTTATGAAATAATAGCAGAAAATAGTCTACTATTTGAAGTTGCATCGAATATCACATTAAAACTTTATTTTTAAAAGAGTTAGTCATTGTAAATTAAAACCAGTTGAAAATTAGGTATTTTATAATCGATTTTCCCAAAAGAATGGAAGCAATTTTCTTTTGGACTATTTTGTCTATTAATTATTTCTAATATTATTATAAGAACTTCTTTCGATTTTTACCTCTCATTCCTTTTCAATTGGTATTGTGTTTATATTTTATGTTTTGTAATTTAACAATTATTTAGAGCCTTTGATGGAGCAAGAAATAGATTATAAAACAAATCCAACCTTAGAAAATCATCCAATATATATTGAATCAGTAAATTCAGATGAATTGAGTAGGAGAGATTTTAATGATGAAGACCAGACCGAACAAATCAACAAATATAATCAGATCGAAGAAGAATTCGACACTCAGTTCAAACCATTACCTACTCCACAACCTCCATCCAAATCCTTTTTACTACCGGAACCCAAAAAACCTTCATCGATTTGTTCTAACAATAGACCATCAACATCAGCATCTTCAATTTGTGGACATCCTGGTCCGGTTGGGCAAGATTTGTGTTATGTCTGTTATCAACGAGAAAAAAGAAATGTACAAATATCCTTCGCTGAGCAGTTGAAAGAACGAGAAAGGGAAGAAGAAAGAGTTATTCAAGCTTATCAAAATATGAAAGATTCTGAACACTTAATGAAAGAACAAGTAAGTACTCTGTGCTTCATAAAAAATTCTAATTAATAAAAGTTAATTTTATTATAGTAATTATCATAATTAAATTTTTATTGTCCATGCATAGAAAATGTTTATAATGTCAATTTATTATTCCTGTGTGGATATTATGATATTGTTCAGTAATATTATAATTGTTTACTAATCTTTTTCCTTTGTATGGATATCTAACTTTTGTCAATCCTGTCTCCAAATGATAAAAAAACCGTTTTAATTATTTGCACTATTCCTTTCATTGACCTAAAGCTACAAAGGAAAATATCTATTTGTATCTATTGAATTTTTGCTATTGAAAACTACTAAGTTCTTATTAGATAATAAATAAATATTGCGTTACTAAAGCACTCCTGGACGCGCAATTCCATCACAAAATCAATTGGGAAATTTGAATTAAAAATTTTAAAATTAATAATAAATCAATATTTTGAAAAATAAAATTTTAAATATTTGTAAAATCAATTATCATTTGTTCACATTTGATCTGTACTTGCCATTTGAATTTGATATTTCTTCATTTAGAATTCGACTATAGATCAATTTTTTCATATTTATTACAAATATTTGGATAATGAAAACTAAATTCCAGAAAAATTGTGTGTTGGATAGGGAAAAAATATTGATTAATTGTCGAAATTTAAATGAAGATAAATGAAAATATGATTTCCAACAACTGTTATTTTTTTGCGGACACCAGAGATGGAGATCACAAATGGAAGATTATTTAAGGGCTGTGAAAGAAGAAATCACTAAGACAAAATTCAATAATCATACGGATTATTTTACTATATAAAGAAAGTGAAAATTATAGATAAATGATATTAGCCTCAGTTGAAGAAGAAATCGAGATAGGAAAAGGAATATTTAAAGAAGTTTAAAGAGAAATTGGAATTTTCTAAAAATGTGATTATTGTTATTAAATGTAGTGAATGTCATTATCTGGAGGTAAGTTTTTTCAAGAGTGATTGATTGAAAATAGATATCTTTAAATTTATATTGTTACAAATCTTTGTTTGGGGATTCTTTGTTATTATTACTGACTAAAGAACATAAGTAGTCAGTAATTAACCCTATTTGATGACAGCAGGTGAGGATGCTAGCATTGCATTAGACTATTAATAGAATATAAATATTAGACTATCCGAAAAAAGAATTTAAAACATTTTAATTTAACACATTTCCAGAGTTTTTGATAATACAAATCTTCTTTTTCGATTTGCATTTTGAACAGCCCATTATTTAGGATACTTTACTCACAAAAAAATACGACAGCCAAAAGATCTCGGCATTTAATGCGGGAGTAGCAGAAGCTATCAAATCACAACAAAAAGCAAAAGATCCCAATATGTATCGATCATACTTATTTGAAAAGAGGCCACTTACACCACCTAAAATTATTAAACAAAGCCAGCTAAGGTAAATTAGCGATACTAAATATTTTTATATTATATTGTTTTTTCAGTTCGGAACTTGGAAAACAAGTAGAAAGAAAAGTTACAACCCGAAAGAAAAATGAGGAAGACGAAGCTTTCATGGAGAGATTAGAGCAAATGCAATTAGCTGAAGATCTAGCTAAACAAAGAGATCAGTATTTAAAAGACAAGGAAAAATCAAAAGATCTTTATAAGAAAGCTCTGGATACACAAGTAAACTATTTAACTGGTGAAATACCTCAATATTTCATAGGTTACCTCCAAATCTTTACCATTGCCGAAAATCCAACCAGATTCAGAGGAACCAGTATTTGGTAAGAATGATGTGACCCAAGAAAAATTGATTGAAAAACGAAAGAAAGCACAAGATATTTTAAAATACCAAATGGAATGCGCTGAACAGAAAAAGAAAGAGATGTTGATGGGTAAATTACAAGAACAGATTCATGAAGAAAAAGTACTCGACAAAGTTAAACACGAGTAATTATTTTATTATTTATTATTACTGTACTTGTGTATAAATTAAATAATTCTGAACATCAGTCCATAAAAATGAGTATTTTATTACTTTTGGCTATCTGGAGGTTAATTTATATTATATATTTCATAATTAAACTTGATTACATATTTTTAAATAATTTTTATCAATAAGAATGTATAGAGCAATAAATTCTGTCCATTAAGTAATGGGTGACCAGTCTGTTCGGTAACATGTAATTCGGTAACAGGCATTTCGACCCCTATCTAATTGATCCCAGCCAATTTGGTAACAATGACGTCAAAAGTAATAAGAAAATATCACGCAATAAACTAAAACAAATAAATTTGCAATAATGTCCAGGGACGGCTCTACCATATAGGCGAATTAGGCGGCCGCCTAGGGCGCAAAAATATTTTTCTAAATTATTTCTCGAATATATAAAAAAAATTATTTATTATGATATCTTTAATTTTTCTCTTTCACAATTGTCACTCCTATATTATTTTGCACTATTATTTATGTATTTTGAAACTGCATATATTATTATATTTTGAAATGGACAAATTTTCTATTTCACTCAATAAAAAATTTATTATGAAATACCTACTCGTTGAATTATGAAATTTAAATTATTAAAACATAATGTTACAGTTGGCATTCTTTAAGGTAGGCGCTTCATAAAAATTCGCCTAGGGCACAAAATTTCTTGAGCACTTATTTTATAGCACTTATATATAGCACTTATTTTGTACTTCCTTCATGTATTTGACTTTAGTAATCACCCCTTTTTACCAAATTTTTTGTTACCAAAATGCCCTGGAATCTTAGTAATAATACTTGAAATATTTTGATTTTAGTCGAAAAATTATTGAAATTCTAAAGGAAAAACAAGCCAGAGATGAATAAAATGATAAATTATTTTACTAATAATAGTCATAATTTTACTTTCATATGCATCGTGTTTTTACTACATTATTTGTTTTAATCTACAACATAAATGTTAAACCTTCTTAATTAAAATATGCATCAATTAAATCATTTATAATTAACCACGTAATGTACGGATTTATTTTGAGATTGTGGTCAAAAATTATCGAATTTTTAACGGTAATAGGGGCACTCAATAATATTTTACTACACTTCATTAGAACTAATATGTGTCATAAATGCCAATAAAATTTGGTAAATAAATATAATGGTCGCACATATCCCACTTGAGCATATGCAAATTTGACAATAAAAAGTACTCGTGTGTGACACGAGTATGTAAGTTAGGTGGTTAAATGTGTGGAATGAAATAAATATAATTGTAAAACTCGTAACTAGACTGACTTTATTGGATAAGGAACTGCATATTAGAATTGATTGTCCATTCGATCTTTAACCGTTTTCAAAATCTCAAGTCCTTCACGTGAATCTTATTTCATACCTTCGAATCAGTGTGTCCGAAAACCAAAAATTGGTATGTGAATGAGTTCAGTAAAAAGAATGAGTAATTAATTTTCAGTTCATAAGAATGATTTATTTATAACAAAATTTCTCTATACACAATATTGCGCGTGAAAATACGATTGTCGTTGAGTAAATGACCTTGTTGAGGATTTGGCTCAATTTTAATCTTGATTTGATTTGAATTTTGAAAAATTTATTTTTAATTTAATTTATTTCCCAAGAACTTCTCAAAAATTGATTGCCTGTGCTCAAAACAAATGATCAAAATAAAACTCAAAATGGTAAAAAACTCATCAATAGACTTAGGGTTCGAAAGAAATAAAATTTAATTTCTCTTACCGAATATATAGTGGAATCTTTTTGAGATAGAAATGTGTCAAATTTCAATAATTTCAGACTTTTTAAATCAAAGCTGAAAATTAAGGCAATTCTAGTTTACGTTAGATAATAAACTAATAATAACTACTTACATCTTATATATAAAGGCCCAGGTCACTCACTCACTCACTGATTCTGTAACGCTCAATTTTTAAAAAATTATAATTATATTATTAACAGCTACTTACAATTGTTAATGATGTAATCATAATTTTGTTAATTAAAAGCGTTACAGAATCAGTGAGTGAGTATATATATATATATATATATATATATATATATATATATATATATATATATATATATATATATATATATATATATATATATATATATATATATATATATATATATATATATATATATATATATATATTTGCAAAAAATCATTGTTTAATAAGTTATTGATAACAAACAAGAATCATAATAAGCGGGATCCTTTTTCGAATTTGGATCTTCTATGGGTTTTGCTTGAAGATGGCTATCATTTTTGTTTGATATGCCCATCTCAATTCTATTGTGTATTTCCTGCATAATTGTTCATTCGGTATTTATTTAGATCTCCTCGATTGTTTGCTGTTAGAAAAAAATGTCCGTTATCAAATAGAGCTTAAATTATTTTATTTCGTAGTCACCTTTGATCTGTTTTCTTTTTTTGATGATATTTCATTTATTTTCATTTTGACGAAGGATCAAAAATTAATTCCATGCAACATATTTTTCACATTTTTCTTATTAGAAAGATATATAGTAGTTTTTCGGATATTAATATAATTCTTAATTGAACACGCTTCAAAGATATATTTTTTAAAAACAATTGTTCTTCAAAATAAAATAATCAAGAGGATCTTTTTAAAATATGTTCCTAAACTTATCAAGATTAAAAATTAAATTCATTCAATCAAATATCTAACTAAATCATACTGTATTTAATTATTTATTAAAATTATGAAATATTATATTTATATTATGAAAATTTTATTCGTCTAAAATTTATAAAAATAATACAATGGTGTTTTCAGCTGAGAATTAAATATTTCAATGATTTATTAAGATAATTTTAAATGATAAATAATGAACATAACAAAATAATTTTTAAATTGAAAAGAGATTTTGTTAAAGATAAATTTTAAATAAAGAAGATATTATTAGGAAATAATTTGTAAATAAATATATTTTAAATATCGAAATTTTAATAAATGGTTTTGAAAATAATTTATTCAAGGCTGAAAATTTGTTTGAAAATTATACAATATTTCATTTATATAAATACTTTGAATTATGACGTTATCTTTTGAACCTGATTTAAAAAATAATTTCGAGGATGTTTTAGCAGCTTCTAAAAATTTAGTTAAATATTTATAATGTCTAAAAATACAAATATTATTTTGTTTTTAGTTTGATTGAAGATAGAGCAAGGCGTTACCAGAGAGCTTTACAGAACCGGATGAAATTGGAAAGTGAATGGGAAAAAGCGAAAGAAGAAAAGAAAGAAAGGGATTTAATTGAAAGATTAAAAATTTCAATGCCTGACAGCACATTGCTACATGAACAATGCGATAAATACACTCGGTGTGCACAGTGTAAAAGGAAAACGCAAAATATGGGTCAAAGTAATATATGGAAAGAAACATATTTCATTCCAGGAACTCGTTATATATATTAGAGTGATGTGCAGTGTTATATATATTATTTAGTCGAACTCCAATTACAATACTTTCTGAAATGTGCTATTGTTTTATTTTGTGCACTAATGATACCAATTCCTATTTTAGACAAGAATTTATCAAGAGCCTAGTTAGTTTCTCTATAATAACTTGTATTGTTTTTATCTTTCAATAAATGAAGTTTGATAAAAAAAATTGAAGAAATCGATTTTCCAATTTTATTACATTAAATTAACGATTTCCCATTGGAAAATGTTGATTTTAAACCATTAAAACAATATATAGTAGATTAATTTCTTTTTTTGTTTATATGTATATTTGAGGTAGTGAGGATCCAGCGCACTTTCAAAATTTATCACAATGTCATGAAATACTTCAAAATCAAATATAAATCAATTGAATCATTTTATTTTTTAAATTTAAATTTTATTTAATTACTTTTATTTTATTTTTACTTTTTTAGATTTATTAATTAATTTTTTTATTATTATTTAATTACTTACTTTATTTAATTAATTTTTTTTTAGTTTTTAATGTTAATATTAATAATATTATTATTATCTTTATTTTATAATTTTTACTTTTTTAATTAATTTTATTTATTATTATTTTTTATATTTATTTTTAATATATTGGAACAAGAGCGTAAACTATAACAAGAACATTTCAATTGGAACAAAATTTTAAGTAATAATTATTCGATTTATTATAAAATAACACTGAATTACTTTTAGATAAAACGGGTATACTATTACTTTTTCAGAAGAAACAAAAATAAACATGAATATAATAATTCTTACTTCAAAATAATTATCCAAATTTAATTAAATAAATAAATTAAAATTAATCAAACACGCGTATTATTAAATGATAAAAACATTTTACTTAACGAAGTTAAATTATTCACGTTATATATATTGTTATTCACATAAATTACACATTTGATTGTTAGAAGGACCATGATTGTTTCGATTAGCATTTATTTCTTAGCAGAGGAGTTGCGATATGCATGAACAATATTATAATGACCGTAAGCATATCTTTCATTACAATTGAACTAATACATTTTATCATCCAAACATTGGAGAGATTGTTTTTCTATCATGAAAGTATGCAACTGATAATTGACACTTCCTATTCTCTTTTGTGGGATGCTCACTGTTCCACCATCAGTATAGACTCTTTTGTGCTATTAATATTGTATATTAATATTGAATCACATGTTAATCGCGACTTTAACCGATTAAATTTGATGCTATTTTGCTAGTCATTTGTATTAAGAGGTTCTTGCAACCCATTATTCTACATTTCATTGATTTGAAAAATATAATTGGATATTTTCATTTTTTATCAACAATTTGTTGGAGCTTTCTATTTGGAAACATCATTTTTGAAGCATCACATTTTCTTTTGTAGTTAATATTTGAAAACATATTTAAAAAACATTTATAATACTATTTTCTATGAGTTAACATTAATGATTAACATTAACAATACAAATATATTTTAAATTTTATAATGGAATTTGAAAAATATTCGGTTTATCAAATTATAATATTTCTTGTGGCAGTGGCAAAGCTTTTTTTGTTTGTCAAAACTTAATATATCGATGAAGAACGTTTGTTGACATAATCAAGTTTCTGTAATAAAAAAACATTAAAATAGTCAAAAATTTGATAAACAATTATTAATAATAAACCATTAAAACTCGCGAATTTGTTTTCTCGTATTCCTAAATGAAAGTGTACTTTAAGTACTGGGCTCGGAAATGTTTCCCAGTTTCATTTAAAAATATTATTTCTTCACTTGATTGATTTAACTCAATCGCTGACCAATTTTTCATTGGTTCTAGTAGAAACTTAGGTCCCTTCCACCACATGGTGATTTTTATCAAATCCGACGCTGATACTCCTATTGTTATCAAGTCCGCTGGATTTTGGAATATAACGCCATTTCACTAGTTTCGTCATTTCCTGAATAAACCCATTCCAATTGACTACAAATGGCTTGAATGACTTTGAATAATTTCTTACCCAATATATTACGTGTTTGCTATCAGACCAAAACCATACTTCACTCATCGGTTTGTCTCACACACCGCCATTAGTTCTAGTCTTGCCATACTTATAATTTGCACTGGGGCTACCTTTGCTTTTGACGCAATCGACACACTTTTAGGTTCAATATTAGTATCTTCCAAGAGATATATAACTGACCCATATGCTGTACTTGAAACATCGGAGAATACATACAACTGCCATTCATTACTCATTTTGTGGTATCCTTATCTCTTTAAATCACAAGAGTATGGTAATGTCCATTCCGAATCATCAGGCATCATTCTCTCTTTGCTTTACATCGCTATGTACTTGTTTTTTTACTAATTTTGAACCCTAATACTACTTCTTCAGGATTTCTCATTAATTTTTACTAAATTACATTATTCACTGTAAATTATATTTGAGGTAGTAATTTTACCCAGTCATTTTTTTAATTTATAAATTATTGACGCATTTATATATTCTCAGATTTTAAACCATCTTTCAATCAAGCCATTAGTATTGAGATGGTAAGGGCTAGAATATTTTCTAGACGATTTTCACCAGAAGATGCAGAACATACAAATTCGTAAAAACTATGTTTTACAATAAAGCCGATTAATTTTACATAGCCCACAAAATCAAGAAAACCATAAAAAAACTACAAAATAGAACACCCAGCACACCATTTTAATGAAAATAAAGAAACCGAAATTATAATTGACCGAGCACCAAAATAATCAAATCACTCCAATCAGTAGACCTAGATTTGCCTAGTAGATCATCATTAATAGATTACAGCATTAATTAACCCTTTCATCGAAATTTTGATTGATAGTATTCAATGAACTTGCAAACTCCAGCTACCACAATGGAATATTTTGGCGACGACGGTGCGATGATTATGTGGCGAAAATAGCTTAGAACTCAAATATTGTCTAAGACAGTGGTAAGCGGAACTAGAGTTGTCATACAATCATCCAACTAACACCTCGAAACTCAAAACTTCGTGTTAAAAATAAATTATGAGAGGATAGCAGATAATTAATAATCCAAAGTGAAGAGTTCCAAATAATGGATGATGAATAAATGAGCTAGTAGATCGATATAAGGCATTGAATTTCCCTGTGTGGAANTGGATAAACTTTTCTGATATATAAAAATATAAGTTACATCATTTTTATGAACATTATTTTCGACTATCATATTACTTGAGGGGAGTATTTTATGAGAAAATACAAATCATGCTACTATATGTCTACTACATATATCTACTACATATGCCAACGACATAGAAAAAAAGGACCTGGCCAAACAAAATGCTTACTGTCAAACATCGAAGAACACTGGCTAGACTACCACCCCGAAAAACAAATTCCTGGTACGAGAGAACAATACAATGACAAAAGAAGAATCCTCACCCTTGAGCTAAATGAAGAAGGTACCCTACTATGCACATATATCAGCAAAAAAAGCCCTGTGACATACGCCTTTCAGTAAAAACGCCCGTAAATGATATACTCAAACATATATATACTAAACACAAAAGTAAAGTCTTTACCCCATCAACAACCTTAAATGTCACTGAGGTGAAAACTGTAATTTGAGAACATTAAATTACACAGGGCCGGATTTAAGCATTTGTTGGCCCTAGGCAAAGGAGCTTTTTGGGGCCCTCAAAATTAATTAGTATATTTCAAGGAAATTATGTAGGTTATTTTATTATTAATGTTATCTACCAGCTCCAAATTATTTTCGAAATAATTAAAAACTTGATTTGAACTTCCAGTGAAAATAGGTTGATTTGAAGTACTGGAAGAGACCTCTATTTGGTCGCTTTGGTGCCGATCTTCTTGTGCTACAAATTCACTTTCAGTTGCAGAATCTTTAGTGAAAAAATAATCTAGCTTAGGAATTTTCTTAATTTCTTCTTCTCTCTCTGCTTTTTTCTTCCTTTTAAACGCTCCGCTTGCGTAGTTTCGTTTCATTCTATCTTAAATTTAATTAAAGTATTTTTTAATTAAATTGATTAAATAATTTTAATATTTTTATACTATACCTAGATCTTAACAATTAATCAAATAAAAAAAAGCCTCACTTCGTCCTAAAATTGCTTTATTTTAAATTTTTTATTTTTAAGCCGATTTCCTTTGAAATAATTTTTTTCTTTTGTGTATAAAATTTTTACCAACACTCCAAAAAAATATGTTTCTACACAATAACAATTCGATTCCCGCCTTCGCAAATTTCAACCGACAAACTCCACTAATTATAACCCCCTTGGAGGTTGCGGAAATAAAGAAAAAATATTTTTTCAACTATAACAACTTTTAAAATTATTGGGGCCCCAAATTGTTGATATTTTAGAAAATTTCCTTAAATAAAAAAATACGTACAATGTTTTTTTAATTCTTTATATAATACATGTATTTTATATTGTATTTTAATTTTTTATATTTTAGTATATAAAAAATCCATTAAAAAAAATATTTTTTTTGTGGCCCCTTAGATGATTTCGATTTTGGGGCCCCCAATACTGCGGGCCCCTAGGCAGTGCCTAGTCTGCCTATAGGTAAATCCGACGCTGAAATTACATGACGAGACACATATGGGAACACTAGAGCCCAGCAGAAATAAATAATGAACCACCCACAAACATACCTGTAACCACAAAAGACATAAACTCAGATTAACTAAACCAACACCAAATATCAGCATGCATAATGACTTATGCAGTAGAAGAAAATAACATATATATATAGGAATGGCATGCATCGACAAAAACTTCCAAACTTTCTTCTCTGCCTTCCCTTTTCATAAATATCCATCATGGTACGAACTAATCTGGGCACTTAACATAGAAATAAATCTTTGGATATTGTTTTACATAAATAAAAGGCGACACCTTACCACAATACTTGACCCCACATGCCAAAAAAGCACCATTGAAACATTATGATACCGCAACAACAATTCTAACTATACTCTCCAACCTACAAAACATAATTGCCAAAACTGATCTCACTTTACAAGAACTATCTTACCCACAATGCAATGACGTAAAACAATCAAGCTACTACATATGTCACTTTGCTAAATGCCTGGCCACCAACAGATGCATCACACTCCCCAACATTCACAATATACGCACAGACTTAGACAACATAATAAACTTAATATTTAGGGAAAATGCAAATGATGACATTACCAGATACACCGCATTTATTGATGACATAACACTACAACTAAACACAAACAATATCAACATTGATGACAGCCTCCAGGACTTGCAAAAATCCACGAGGCTATCTACCGTAACAAATACAAAATTAAGCCTTTACCTACAAATATCCTCACCAGAAAAGACTGCAAGCGCCTGGTATTTGAATTACGCCAAGACTTCAATCGGAGAGGGAAGGCAACCATAGAAAAACTCCTCAACAAAAGTGAAAACACAACTACCACCCCCACAGACGAAGATATATATATAAAAATTTCCAAACCACCACTAAACACATCAATGAACTCACAACACCTGATACATACTCCTCATACATAGATTCCATTTCAGATAAACCAATCACAGACACAGAACTTACTGACAGAATACATAATCTGGATAGCAGCTCAGTCCCTGTTAAAGACAAAATCACATATAAAGACTGGCGAAAACTTGACCCAGAACACAAATATATGCTTGCACAATTCGATGGCTAAATGCAGACATCAAAGGGTCCATCAACAATATTCGGCAAATTCAGATAAGCAATTAAAAGGATAAAAGGAAAGTTTGGCATTAAAATCACACTTGCATTAGAAAACAATAAGTCCATCTTACACATTAAAACAAAAATTTATACTGTATACATTAATGAAACAAACCTCACAGAAACCTCTGCAAAAATACACGAACTCATAGGTGAATGGTACGCTGAACAATGGTGCCAGTTGACATACCAAGGATACATCTCACGAACAATAGGGGCAAACAGACAATCGGCACACTTAATAAAATAACACACTCTAACAGATAAACAATACCTTTTTATGATTAAAGCAAAAAATAACATGATAAGCCTGAACTATAGCGCATACAGAATGAAAGAAAACATGAACACAAAATATAGGCTTTGCAACATAGAACCAGAGACACAAGCACACATATTCAACCACTGTCCTAAAACTACAAACGCTAGGAGAAACAAGCACGATAAGGTTATGGATAAGGTCAGCGAATATCTAATATCTAAAGGCTTCCAAGTAGACATAGAAAACCCACCTCAAGGAATTGACACTAGACTTAGACCTGACCTCATCATTAAAAGGAACAATAAAATACATATACTTGGACATAAAAGTACCATATGAGATAGAAGAAAATTCCCGAATAGCCAGGGAAGACAATTACAAAAAATACAGAGTATAACAATAGAAACTGAAAAAATTAAAAATTGCAAAACCACATTAGATGCACTAGTCGTTGGTACTCTAGGCTCCTGGAACAAAGATAATGACACAGCATTTACAAAGAAAGGATTAAACAACAATGAAACTAAACACTAGCTAGAATATGTATGAAGACGGCCGTGGCAGCCAGCTTTGCAATATATATGGACCACATTACAAACATAAGTAAACATAAGAAATATAAATAAGAAATATAAAGATAAAAATACATCAAATTAACAATATTAACAAAGAGCAAAACAGCAAAAAATATAAACACTGAAATTAAATAAAATGATACAAATGCAAGAAGTATGACAAGAAAATTAATTCAAATATAACAAAGAAACATAAAACATTACAAAAACAGACTCGAATGACATAGAAAGACTGAATTAGAATACGCTTCACTAAAATAAAAGCTACGATAACCATTTTTGTTTTGTTGTCTTGAATTTTTTATGCTATTCACTTTAGAAATGACGACAACCAACTCCACTCCAAGAACACCTCTACGACCCTGCTTCTCGAGTTCAGGCAAGAATGTCACTATAAGAGCACGACAGGAGGAAATAAAGCTGTTAAAACAGAAAATCGACCATCTGCAATGGACGTCGTTTACCCCCGTCCAGATGAAGGAAGCGAATAAGATCTTGCGCGTAGAACATTGCCGGGGCAATTCGCTTGAGTAGAATCGTGCCCAGTGGGCTCTGATAAAGGAACAGTCCCAGGAATTATATCAAATATTCAATAACAAGGAACTCAAGTCGCGTATTCGACAACTTCCTATTGTGGACCACCTGAATTGTGGGCTCACCATTTGGCGGAGGGCTCAGCTGTCACATTCGACTCGGCCTGTGCAGGTTGTGTAGTTTTACTAGACACTTCTTTAGTACCAGATGTCCTTATTACATGTATTAGTCTAGGCCCGGTCGCTACTCAACCGTCAACAGTAGTACCCTTGATCCACCTGGTACTAACTCGACCCAAGTGTCATCAACTATCTCGTTCCGAGATGACGAAACAAAAAAGGCTCCGACAAGCCGAAGTCGATGCTCGTGCAGCTGCTGTAAATGAACCGGCAAAAATTATCCGGATACTGGATTTCAATCTAGATGATTTATTAGCAGAGGCCGAAGTCGCGAGTTTTTGGACCGAACCGATGTGATTTGTATAAACTGTGTTTGTATAATGGAACATTCATTTATGTATAAATAAAACCTTGTAGTTATTTATGTCTCGGTACTGTACTATGATTTGAGAGTGATAGCTTAGCTAAATTCGGGATTTTTGTCATTTACGAACTTTAGACTTTAGATAACCCTCTCGTAAAAACGTCAAAGAACTTGAACACTGAAGTGACATGTCGGATCAAGGGAGCTAAAGGAATCGTTTTGACTTATGTTCTTCCAACGGCAGTCCAGAACCCGTTAGGAAAGCCATAAAAAAGTAGTCCTACTACAGGAGCTCATCTGCTCTATGGATTCCACCGACCTTGCACAGTACCAACGTGATCTCCATCACGGGTGCTTTGTCGTTCAAAATAATTGTGTGGTGTTTATCAAAGAACCAGGCTGATCTTGACATAGCTTCTTCTAATCTCCTGAAGGATGATCGTTCATGAACTAACCATCGCACACTCTGCTCATCCATTAAGGCGCTAGACCGTTTGTTTTTGTTTTTGCTCTCCAAAAACACGACAACACTTCTAACGCAAGCTTATGAGGTGCGTCAAATCATTATGCAACTTTAGTGATGGTACTGACCTTTTGCTAATAGCCACCATTTATTGCACAATACCAACGTCTCTTGCGACATGGAATAGTGGTAAAAAAACATTATGCGTTGCTGTAAGTAGATGGGGTAGTAAAAGTGGATAGAAACACAGCAAGATTCGCCATCAATGTATACCCAACATTTAAAATAACAATATTGAATTTATTTGGTAAATTTTATTTTAATAAAAGTTTTAAAACTGTGTTTGCTCTTATTTATATACACATATGAATCAGTGTACACTGAGTTCTCAAATTAACATAATTGAGACCTCAAAATAAATCAAACCCCTCTTTACGCATAATTTACCTATATTTTTGTATTTTGTAAAATTTTTTTCAGCTTAATAACCAAAATAATTATTAATTTTTATATCTTTATGATTTAGTTTTAAAGTATCAATTATATAAATTTTAGATTGAACAAATTTAGATTTCAATAATTAATGTCGCAAATTATTCGAAAAGTTATTAGCACAGCTAAATCTCCATCTGCAATTGGACCATATAGGTGAATTAATTTATATATTAGTACTTAGCTAATTTTCTTTAGTCAAGCCATTTTAGTTGATAAAACTCTATACATTTCTGGTCAAGTTGGACTTGATCCTACTAGTATGAAATTAGTTGGTGATGATATTCAAAGTCAGACCAAACAAGTATGTGTTGCTGTAAAAAATATTTACCCTAATTCATTTGAGATTAGGCTTTGACTAATATGGAAAATGTATTGGCAGCTGCCAATTGTACCTTTACAAATATTGTTAAGGTTTCCGTTTTGTTATCAGATATCAAAGATTTTAGTGCAATGAACGAAGTTTATAGTACTTGTAAGTTTAATATTAGAAATTAATAAAACTTTACAATAAAAATATGCACTAAAACTGAAAAAAATGGAAATATAGTTTAAATATTATTAATTAAATAAGATTATCTAAGAGATTTTGAATATTAAAACTAGATTTTTTATTCTTATTATTTCGGTAAAAACTAAATAAAAGTCTTGATAGTTTAAAAACAATCTAAAATAAGATCCATTTAGAATATTTTTACTATGAATTTTATATTGTTTATCAAAGGTCAAAACTATATATTAACCTAGAATCTTAAAGTTGATTAAATGTCAAATAAAAAAATTAGATAAAAATCGACTTGGGAAACTTATTTATTTATATTGTAAAATATATAAAGTATGACGTTGATTTTCATTTTAATACTAATGTGTACGCAATCTTTATCATAAATATTTATAAACATTCTTGAATGTTTAGATTAACAATAAATACTATTTAGTTTTCAAGCAACCTTATCCTGCTCGAGCGGCATATCAAGTGGCGCATCTACCATTGGTAGTTATAATTTTGTTCATTTAATTTATATATTTAATTTATTAGTCTGCTAAAGTCGAAATTGAAGCTATTGCTGTAGTTGGAAATTTGCAAGATAATTAAATGTTCTAATTAGTTTTAGTTTAAATAATAAAAATAGAATACGAGTTTAAAGACTTTATTTTATTAAATGTTCTAATTAGTTGTAGTTTAAATAATAAAAATAGAATACAAGTCTGAAGACTTTATTTTATTTTCTGAATATTCCAGTAACATTTTGAAACTAAAAAATATAGTAAAATGAAATTTTTTTAATAAAAAGAAAACTTACCAATGTGGATATTGATTTGCGAATTTCTTTTGAATTTATGGGAAAATCTCTTGTCTAGAAATTCATAGTTTCGATAAATTACATAGATAATATAAAAATCAAATCAAAATCATATTGTTTGGTAGCAACTAGAAAAATAGAAAAAATGTGAAAAATTTTGTTGAACTAGAGCACAAAATTAAATTTAATAAAAAATAAATTATTGTTATCTTCTGTCAGACGAACGAATAAACAAGATGTCGCAAAAAACATCAAATAAAACAATTAAACCATTGCAATTAATCAAAAAGTATTGCAAAAATAAATAAAATCAGAAAACACAGAGACATATTTAACTAGCAAAAGATACGTCAACATAAAACGAAAAAGACATAAAAACCTCGGATAATTTTGGTGATAATACGACCTATCAAAATCAGTGGCACAATCAGGGGGTACGCTACCGCGTACCCCTTCGACCACAAAAAAACAATAAAAAATCCGAAAAAGCTTGATCATAAAGTCTGTTATAAACTGAAGAAGTGAGAAGTGGTATGATGCAAACCGGCAACCCGAGCGTGTGCTTTGTGCTATGTGGCCTTGACTTTTGGCAGGCACAGACACCTCAGGCGCAGGTCTTAGCAGGCTCAGCAGAATGAGCACAGGGGCGACAAGCAACCCGCAATCGGAAACGGCACCTAGGACGCTAGCAGTCGGCAGTTAGCCATGTGGATACGCGTTGTTCGACCGTTTGTATAATAACACATAAGACGCATTAATGTATAAGGTACATCCACAATCCACATCTACATACACAAACAGCTAATCTAAATACAGAGTGAGACTGCTACTACTACTAATACTACTACACCACTGCATATATAACAATCAACAATTCATTTTCATTCATTACGATAAGGATAACATATTTACACAAATTGCAAAATAAATTATGAATTAAAAAGTAAGTTATTATCAATTTTCATAATTTATTATATTCTCATTCTTTATACATGCCTATAACGGAAGAAGAAATATTTAATATATTGCAGGAAAAAAGAGGAAATTAGATATTGTTCTGTAAGAGTCGATTTATAAGTAATATTACTCCATTGTTGTTTTTACATTTTGCACAAATTTATCGATTTGTTTTGTAAGTTTTTATACTCTGCTATATAATTTATCAAATTTTTATAATAAATCAAATATTAAATATTATAAAAGCCCTGGCCAGTGTAGCATATGTGGGTCCTTTAATGCAAGGCCCGCACTTGACCCTCCTTGGGCCGATACTGACAGCGTACTCCATTCAAAATTCCTGGTTGCGCCACTGATTAGAATAGGAAATATTAAATGGAAGTTAAAACAAAAAAATTGCGTTGAAAATATTTAAATTAAACAATATAATCAACAAATAGGGAAGAAGTATACCTGCCCTCGTCTGACTTATCGAATAACACTGGAAAAATTATATAAGGCCGCTCTATTCTAAATACAAAGTTATTTTTAATCACTCGTTAATAGTTGTTTTATTGCTTCTTTGTTTTATTAAACACTGAACTTGAAATTCTTAGGAGCTTTATGGTAATCGATTTTGTAATTTGTACATTACAATTCTTTTCTAAGTTAATGAATATAACATTGGTTCGTATGTAAAGAACGTTACGCCAAACAAGATCAAATTACCCAATTTGGCGTATCAGGTGATACTTACCAAAGCAAAAAGGATAATATTTCAAAGATTTCAAAATTCAATAAGAAAACAACTACAAAACAGAATTTCTAGTCTCGTATACGAAGAAATTCTAGGTATTTTTATTTTTATAATTGAATAAACGTTTAATAATCTAATTTAGTTCTTTTTTGTATTTCACGTTAAATTAAATATTTGTTTCAATTGTCAAAATTTTGTTTTGAAGTAATCAACATACAAATAACCCAGCTGTCCCGAAACAAATTTTAAAGGAGACTCTACTGGGTTCTCACAAATCTCTTATATACAACACAATATTACTGCACATATAACAACGCTATCAATAATACAAACATTAGAAAATCACAATAAAAACTAATAAGGACATTATCTTGACGGCCCCGGAAAGTATGTTAGATGACAGGGGCAGGCCAGATACATTTGTCCTGACAAGTGACTACAAGACTGGGTCGAAACATCTTCAGTGAAAGGAAGCAAAAGAACTCAATCCAAACCCAATGCAATTCAACCCATTTTGAATTGAGAGTGATCATTCACATTTTGATATAATTGTTAATTTAAAATAAAACATTGACAGGGAACAATAATTATTATTATATTATTATTTAGCACAAAAATCATATTATGTTACATCACATTATCATAATTATTGATTAATAGAATTTACTGGTAATTCTGATTAGATATAAACAATAACGTAGAATAAATATAAATTATAAAGTAGAATATATTAATATAATAATATATTAATATATATATATATATATATATATATATATATATATATATATATATATATATATATATATATATATATATATATATATATATATATATATAAATATTTATATAATTATTTATAATTGTATATAGTATAATAAGTATATAAGGAGAGCGCAAAAACATAATTGCGCCATTAATTTCTAAGTCATGTTGCTAGAAAATTGTGAGACAGTGCGAAATTCGGAAAGGATTTCAGCCGGAAACACATTTTGCACGCAAAATACAACACGCACCAAAATTGAAATGATACAGAATAAGAATAAAATTTGGTGATATTTTAATTATTAAAATGTTAGTGCTAATTTTTACATGTGCAGATATAGGGAATTTACTGGGAAAAATCTATTTTATTCATTTGCAGATAAGAAATTATTTTCCATTATCATTTTTCATTTATCCACTTTTACCCGTCAAAAAGAAAACAGAAATTTCCCACATAACTCCATTGGAATCCGAATAATTAACTAAAAAAAATTGTCTTATCTTGGCATTTTAGTGCCTTTAGCTTTTTTCTCCCCGCTATCTGGACACATATGTCCAGATAACAAAATTTGTTCGATTTTGCATTTTGTGCCTTTGATGTTTTCGATAAGTGGCACAATTGTGTCTTAAAAATTTTACTTGCAGATTTTTTTTCATTTTGATTGATTCTACCACTATCGACTTGAATCGGTTTCACTTACGGGAATTGACAACTAACATCGAAACTGCATTTCTGAACACACTTTCTGTTTATTCTTCAACTAAATTCAATAAATTGTACAATTCTACTATGGTAGTAGAATATCGATTGCACTTGACGATTTCTTCATTGTTTGCATTGTTATATTCCAATGACGGTGTTGAATAGGACAGACAGAGTTTATTTTGAGAATTGTCATTTAATAAATTTTTCGATTTTAATTTTTTATTTGAAAACGCTTGTTTCAATTTCCGCCGGAGTTACTTAGAAGATTTTTTGTTGTTTGTTGAACAATTACTTACAATTATATGATGAACAATAAAGAGTAAAAACCATTTTATGAGATATTTATAAGAATAGATATTTAAGTTTTTGTGTGATACTTCTTGCTCGTTTTTTACTTTACTTTTAATTCATATGTTTTGGGTATTTTTGGGTAAATTATCTCTCTATTATCACTGTTTACTTGATGTTTTTATATATTTATTTAAGTGAACTTAATGCTGGGTATGCGTGTTGTGTACTGACACATTTCGTCACCTTCCTAACTTTGGGTTTAGAAATCGGTTCTAGCCCAACAATATGTTTACTCAGATTAACTGATGATTATATTTTGCTTTATAATTTTTATAATTTATTATTGTCTATTTCTCTTTTTATTAGCTGCTACCTTATTTAAGATAATAATAACATGTTTACTATTTCCTTTTTATTTATTTATCCATTAAATTTAAAACTTATTTGAGGGTGGGAACGCGCACCAAAAAAGACAAAACTTAATATAATAACTTATTGATTTAATACAATTTTCACTTTCTTATTGTTCTTTTTATAAATTTCCACGATTTTTCGAGTTGAAATTCTACCCAGTCTATTAATATTCCCTTCTTTGCCGAGACTATTTCTTCCACCGACTGGGTTTGATTTTCCTGGCAAGCCTTTCTTTTTAAAGCATTTTTTATCCTCACTTCGTTAACTTTGACTTTCTGCAGTTTATATGGTGCTCTCACAAGATAAACATACTAACTGGGATGCTTAACATTTTAGAAGTAACGAAACGAAGTGATTGTGCTGAATATAAGAAGGGAGAGAAGTAAATAAGAGAGGATGTGTAAATAATACGTGTAAGTAGATTCGACCTGGCAAGGGTTCAATTGTATAAGTACGAGAGTTGAGAAGTATATATAAATAGGGGTTTCTAAGTTTCACTTTAGAATCAAAGTGCTAGTTCTAATAATTTATAAAATTTATATAATAGGCAAATAATAAATTAAGTTCGTTAAATTAAATTTGGGAATTAAAGTGCAAATCATCTTCTGATTAATTTAATAACTTAGGAATTAGAATAAATATCTCTTTCGGTTAATTTTATTCAAGTAAAATGCTAGGGTTAAAAACATAAAAGTGTTGTGATTATGGTGTGGTTGACTTGGACGCCAAACTTATCAGGGAAGAGTGATTGGCTGGTTTAACTTAATTTCGGGGTTGGTATTATAATTTGGTTTCTTTTTCACCTCATCAAAGACTTCTCTGTCCGCAATAAAACCGAACTCCATATCATCTGGCTCGATATCACTGATGCCTTCGGCTCCTTACCCCATGATCTTATCTGGCACACTCTGACACACATGGGCCTTCATCAACAAACCATCAATCTCATCATGGATATGTATTCCAACGTCAACACCATCTTCGAGTGCGAATGAGAATTGTCCACCTCGGTGCCAATTATCAAAGGCGTTAAGGAAGGCTGCCACTCTCTATGACCCTTTTCTGCCTTTCGATTGACTTCATATTAAGAGCTATACTACGTGAGCACCCTTTCTTTTTTCACGAACACAATATAAGCATCATGGCGTATGCAGATGACATTGTCCTTATCTCCGACTCCTTCTCCTCCATTATCGCCACTCTTGCTGAGACTGTGCGACTGGCACAAAAGGTTAATCTTCGGCTTAAACCATCCAAATCTGGCTAATTCTCGCTCAACACTGTCGGCACACCCCTCCCCGTCACACTGTATGGCGAAAAATTACCAGTTATCGACGACTCAAACCTCTATCGGTATCTTGGCGTCGACTTCGCACACAAAAATGGGCACAACATCGAGGAAAGACTAGACAACGCTTTAAAAGACACAAAACTTATCTTCCAATCCTGCCTGCACCCGGCACAGAAGTTGATGTCCTACAAGATCTTAATACACTCCCGCCTCATCTTCACTCTCCGAAACTGCGAAATCAAACATATGACGTTAGACTCCAAACGCCTTACGAGAGGTGACGCGCAATACCTGGGCTATGATCAAAATCTTAAGGACATATTCCGAATCGCGATGGGGGATAAAATTATGCAAATTAAACAACAATTTCATTTACGCCTCGATAAAATTGGGGGGGATGGGACTTACTTCAGCGATTGATGAATACCATATCCAAAGCATCGTTCACATGATCAGGTCTCTCACCTCCTGCGATCTAAGTTTCCGCAACCTTGTCACCTCTGAACTCGCACAGGCAAGGGGCCAAAGCAACCTCGATGCTGCCCTGGGGTGGCTGAATGGGGTAACATCCAAACAATTAACTACCTTATCCTCCAAATTCCAGTAAATCGTCCACTAGACTGCTCCTCAAATATGGTATATCCGCGAAAATCAAATATATTGAAAACACCCTGCGGCTTGAGGTAAAATATCGAGAACGTCTCACCTACTTCCACACTGACAACATCCACGACACGTCCTCAGAACTCCACTCCATAATTGGCCTGATCCATGCCGAATGAGATGAGATGCCAAGGCTACATTGCCAAAACAATCAGTGAGAGCAGCACAGTGGCCTTTTTCATTCGAACTGATGCCCTGGCCGATGCCCAATACCTCTTTCTTATTAAGGCAAGGAACAACATACTTAAGCTAAATTACTCTCCCCATCGGCTTAAGACCAATAAATCAACCACTTGTAGACATTGCCACACACACCCTGAAACCAAGGCGCATATCTTCAACCACTGTGCTGCAAAAATCAACGCCCGTCGCAATAAACACTCCAATGTCCTGCAGACCGTATCTAATATACTCCTATCCCTCAACTTTATGGTGGACGTAGAAAGGCCCCCGGACGGGGTATCAACGAGGCTTATACCAGACCTCCTCATTCAATCTGGCAGAAACAGCAACTTACACCTCCTTGACATCAAAGTGCCGTATGAATCCGCTGCCAACTTCAACAACGCTCGTGACAAAAACTTCGAGAAATACAAGGACCTAGCCATTGAGCTTGGACATCTGCATAAACGTAGGACCTCTTTCTGCCCTTGTAGTAGGCACCCTAGGTTCTTGGGATAAACAGAACGATGCAATCCTAAAGAAAATAGATCTCTCTAAGTCTGAAATTAAGAGCCTCGCGAATAAGGCATGCACCGCTGCGATTCAGAGCAGCTATAACATCTATAGGGAACATACCTACAAACAATCATCACAATGAGAAACCCACCCCCCCCATAACCATATCCCTACCCCTCAACATATATCTATTTCTATACATAAATACTTTTATAATTTATATAGTTCACTATTATCACTCGTTACTAGTATCTCTAATCATACCTTATTTATCAATGTTGTATATATTTTTGCCCTGTCCCTTTGGCTGGTATGCCAGGCCACATATTTTATATTAGAGCCAATCCGCACACCCACCGGAACTACCTCGTTGGAACCGCGCTGCCACTGGATCAAGATGACTGCCTCCTGGATCGACCTGTCAACGGGACCTCTCAAACTTTTGAACCGGCACCGGCACATAGAAACAGCCTGGACCAGCCACCAGAGCTGGATACTCGCTAGAACTGCAAATGGAAATGCCTCAGGGACCAGCCCTTACCGCCGGATCTTGATCACATCCCACAAGCAGTACCTGACTTGATCCTGATCCTGCAACTGATTGACCCCTTTGAAATTTATTTGTTTTATGACTTATGGTGTGTTTTCTTATCTATCGACATTGATCCTGAACCTTATCAAATTATTAACACTGATCATGAACATATTTGACACTGATCCTGATCTTTATCACATTTTTACTCCGATTCATTGACAGTGATCCTAATACCTTTCTCCTGGCACGACGATGCCCCAACAACCCGTGACCCGGAACTTGACTGATATCACTCACCTATATTACCTCCTATACTCATAGAGGGGTCCAGCTCTCGTCCCAGACTCACTATTTCTGGACATGTACGCTGGACTTATTTATATTATGTATACAATGCATCCACTATCTATATAATACTTTATTACCATATTATAACCGGCCCGCGGAGAGCTTACCCCATAGATGGCTATGGGACATCTATTGAAACCACGTTTGACGCTTGAGACATAGACTCAGCGCCCTATGTTTGTCTTGTAAAATCTTTTTATTATGAACGGTTGAGAAGTTCTCCCCTTATGACTTAACTGGCCTGTAATGTCATTTCTTAAAATAAACTTTTCCTAAAATATGTCGGAACTACTTAACAAACCCAACGAACCCGCATCTCCTACTCTCCCTCGGAAAAGGATTCGGCCGGGTAAAGCTGTCCAAGCCAGATTACGTCAAGCCAGCTTAGCCCAAGGATCAATCAACTTGACACTACCAATAACTACCCTGGAAGAGTCCACTGGGGCATTAAGAACTTCCACAGTGAAATATATGATCCAAATAAAATTAGCGTTCGTTATTATGTTGACTCGTATGCCTTCATGTATTCTGATTATTGGTAACACAAATTAACACGGAAGGGACCGAGGAAAATCGGACACAGGCTTCCTATCGGCAGTCCGTCGACCCAGGTGAGTGCCAGACAATTACAGTATGCTAGCCATGCTCACTTTTTTATGGTACTCCAACCTTTGGTACAGTACCGACGTTGATTACTCGACGGGAACCAAGCGGTCGAATGTTTAATTGTATTCTGGGTTACGCTGGAAACAGCACGACAGAGTAAAACTTTTGATTACCTGTTACTCACCACAAGATATTTTAAAAAAGAAATTCTTTAAAAGCTGAAAAGAATTCCCTGCGGATTTATTTATTTATATTTATTTGACCTAATTGGAATTTATTTTTCCATGAGAAAATCAATATTTATTTAGCCTATTTAATTTCCGCTGTTCTGACGAATAAATCTAAAAGAAAAATTGTTAATTGTTATTGAGATATTATTTTAATCATTTTAATTTCATTTTAAATATTCACCTATGTAATAAGATTTTATGTGTATTAACCGTTTGCGGACGGAATTAATTTTAATAAGTAGTATATATTTTAGCATAATTTTTTTGTATACGAATGCCCAATATCGTGGTATGATTTTTTTAAAGTTTGCCCAGCACACCTGCCCATTATACATTATAGAACGTCTGAAACAAAATTCGTGGCCAGCACTGCCGGCCTACCGTCCGCAAACCGTTAAATACTTACAAAATATTATATACTTCATAAACCTTTAATAAAAGAAGAAAACAACCAAAAAATCAACCGAAACCAATATAAAAATCAATATATAATTATGTCCCATATATAATACAATCATATTAATATGTTCGATAAAGTAGTTTAATATACACAATGGATAAGGACATGTAAAATGAAAAAATAACACGAGGTCTTGAGTAGATTGTTAATTGTCATATTTGTGAATAATGACGGGTTGATTTGAGTTCCAGGATCAATCTGGATTGTTCAATTGATTTGGTTGGCTTGATTATCCAGGGCTCTTTCGCTATATATATTATTCGCGAAACCTATCATCATGCTATTGCCAAATTACCAGGTTGGATTACAACAACCACAACAGAATGTTTCAGCCAATTTCGACCTCGCGTCTCCGTGTGCGTTTTTTTGTCGTTTTTATCGCGTCTGTGTGCGTGTGGTTATTAAAATTGTTTTTGTATTGATGTGCGCACATAGACGCGGAATATGTTCTTTTTTAAGAATGCATTTGGAATTGTAGGTATGTATTTTTATTAAATTGTTGAAATTGATTTTCCTTTTTCGAATATTAGAATTGGCTAGAATTGGTTTAAAAAGTTTGTTTAAAAGAACATTTTTTGGAACAAGATTTGAATATTAAAAGTTTCTAAGAAAGAATGGCTCAAGATTATGATTATAAAGTAGATAAACTGGGTTTGGATTTATAAAGTTTTCCCAGTTGGTCAGATTATGTGAATTTCTCAAAACCAACTCAAATCAAACGTCAATATGCTGAAAGTCAGAAGATAATTGCTGTATGTCGAATCTATCATTGGGCTATCGTTACGCCATTGCTTCGTATTGAAACAATTTGAAGAGATTATAATGCTTTAGAAACTTCTATTAATGGCGTCATCGTTAAGAGATTTATCGAAGAGAGGAGTCGGGATTATATGAACGCAAGCGGGTTGCAGGAGAATTTGGAGCTTTGATCTTAAAAGATGGTCAAACTCGAGAACATGTTTTGTTGGCTTGTGGACTTGGGGTCGGGCGACAGAAAAATAATAAAAATAAAGACTTGCTTGATTTTTCTCATTTTGATTCATTCAAATCTGGTCCTTACACTGAATCTATTCAGGCCAGTCCTATAGCCACTTGTTAGGACAAATGTGTTTATGGGCCTGTCCGTATCATCTAACACTATTGAAAATAAAAATTGTGTCTTTTTTGGATAGATTGGACAGAAATTGGAACCAATTATAAGAACGGACGTCAATGTATTCCGTTGAAGGGCCATAGAGATTATGGAGAGTTTTTTGTAGATAAAACACCCACTACTAACGAAAGAAATTTTAGGGTGATATTACGTACAAAAATAAAATCTGGCGATCCATATTTGAAAAAACATTTTCAAGAATTTGGTAAGAATGCCACATAAATAAGTTGGAATATCCAAAATCAAATAATAACTTTTTGAAATAAAATAATTGTAAAAAAATTGTAAATCAAGTTAATGAAGCCCGATATTTTAGTATAATGCCTGATGATCTTTCAAATATGGAACAATTTTTACTACAATCACTGTCTCAACAACTACATATGAGATCGTTTTCAACTTTGAGAAGGACTAAAAACTTATTTGCGCTCCATAATGGACGAAAATCGATTAAATGGGTTGGTTTTGTTGAACTTCCACCAAGAAGTTGACTTAAATATAGAGGACATGCTCAATGAATTAGTAAAACAAACAAAAATTTAATATAAATATTTAATCTTAATTTTATTATTTGTATAATTTGTATTTGTACAAGTAATTAAAACAATGATAATTTGCCCGGATACACACACTTAATTAAAAAAGTAAAAAAGAGTAAATCATTAATTATATCTTAATTAGATAAAAATAATTAGTATTACAAGTAGAAATAAATAATATAAAATAAGTATTGTTATAATAAGGAATAAAGTAGTAGAAATATAAAATAATTATAAATTTCATGTGTCAATAAATAACATTATTATAAATTGTGCGCGCGATTTTTGTAGAGTAATTATAAATTTCATTATCAAAATAAATAATATTATTATTACTAGGCCGGAAATAAATTAATTTTGTTATTAAAATTTCTATAGCAATAAAATAATATAAATACCCTGTTAAAATTTAGTTTATTCGCCCAAAAATTTAGCGTTTGAAAACTATTCAAAGGTAAATCCAGAGAATATATTAAAACCCAGATCAGCCAGAAACGATTTACAATTGACTAAACATTTTAAGATATTGCACGTACAACACAGTATACAACAAAAACACATATTTTTACAAGTATTTTGAAATCAAATTGAGGAAATAATCAATTGAAAGAACACAAGCGATTGACAATTTTTATCATTGGTAAATTTTGTTGTTCAATAAACATTTATAGACTCATTCTTTTTATTTACTTAAGAACCAGTAAAGCTGAGCATCTCAAATATTGAGACCTCAATAACATCATTTAATAAAATTTTAAATTTTCACTCATAAATTGTATGCTTTCTGACAGACGAATTTTGATAATGCATTTTTTTGAGACAACCCAAACATTTTCAGTAAGGCAACTGGCTAATGGATAGACCCGCAGGAATGCCTAGTGCAATTCCCCGTCGGTCCTAGTGTTGGTCCAGTGGGGCAGACCCTTTAGCAAATCGGCCTGGCAGAGACTTGATTTGTGAGCAGGCGGTCCCTTGTACCATGCCACCATCAGTCACTATTTGACGGCCGCATCATGGTCCAAAATGTCCCGATGGTCAGAATCCGAGTTGAATAGCGAAAAGTGAAGGACCCGTAATGGTAGGAAACCGGGATGACCGTATTAGTAGAACAGTTTATTTAATATTTTATTTAACAAATTTAAACTATTATATTTTTCTATTTACTTTTTAAAATCATTTCCTTTTAATGAACCGAAGCGGTGTTTTGATTAATACGTTTATATTTATACTATAAACATATTCTTATTGTTGTTTTTGAGATTAATTTATGTTTTAAACTAGTAACCATAAATTCTTATGTTCTCTTTTTACATTTTAAATTAAGGGATAAAATAAAAAAAATTAAGACTCAAAAAATAGCCTATGAATTTACCCATCCTCCTAATTGTTTATTATTTATTGATATACATTGATTGCTTAAATTGCTAGGGAGTGAAGGGGTAGTAAAAGTACGCTGTTTTGCATCGAATATTCGGAAATTAATATTTTTGAATTTTGTGTACTTTAAAAACTTAGGTTGACATCATAAGAGTATTGGTTACTTTAACCCATTCTGTTAAAGGGTTATGTATTAATATATTTATATTTTTTATTTTATTATAGCCGTGAAACGAACATACATGTCTGCGACTCAAAAAAGCAACAAAGGAAAACAACAAGAATTAATATTACACAATCAAAAAAATGCGATGAGAATTTCTACCAACAGACAAAACAAATAAAGATTCGGTAACAAAGGAAACTGAAGATCCACGTTGCTTGAAAGAATATGCTCAATAGGTTACAACAGAAACAGGAGAAAATTCAGAAATGTAAACAAGAAAGAAGAAGCACCAGGCGATAGTGAAAAAATAGAGACCAAAAATGATTTCCTCTATGACCATTAACAATATCAGAAAATATAATCAGCAATTATTTACTTAACAAACCGTGTAATATCAGGGTTATAATGAATTTAAAAGTTAAATATCATCATAAAAATAGAAGCTATTTTAGAAATATGGAAAAAGAAATATAGAAAAATGGAAAAGATACAACAATAACGAGTCCGGCATTCTATTCATGGAAAAATGGATAAAAAATGAAATTGAAAGTATATCCAACGGAGATGGAATCGAATATGGAACATATTTCTCAGTATTTTTCTTACTATGTAAGGGAGAACACGACGAAATAATAGAATGGACATTTCAAGCAAAAATTGATATTGAAATGTTAAACAACCAAAGTGTACACGAACAATGTTTCAAAGCGTCAGGAAGTCACATATGTTATCAGAGACCCTTGGAAGGAGAAAGATCAGCATCAGGAGCGCCTAGCTTCATCTTACAACGGAAAGTAGAGGACATGGCAAGAAATTACATTAAAGAGAGAAGGGAAAGGCAGAACAGAGTAACAAGAGTGAATAATTTTGTATATAATAAATATGTATATATCGGTGTATATACCCCAATAAAGTTATATATAATAGCAGTATGGGCCACCCAAGTACCACAAGCATAAAAATAAAGCAAAAAATGAATTAAAATAATAACGAAGTAATGAATAAACATAAAGTGTAAATACAAAATTGATAATATAATTATTCAGAAAATGACACAAGAACAAACAACGACTCCAAACGATACGCCAACAATACAGGTCAACAAGGGAATTAAAGAGAAGTGGGATAGAGTAATGTATCAACTAGCAAACAAAACTAGAGCCTATATAGAGGAGGCAAGAGAATGGGATTTCCATCAATCTCAATGGCTTATCCAAAACCTAAGAGCAGAGGCAGAAGCCTGCAAAAGAGCCGCAAAATGGTCGGCATTGGAAAATACTAGACAGGAGTCACATTGTCACTACCTATAGCAATTGGTAAATGAATCAAGGAAAAGATTGAAGGACGATAACAAAAAATGAGACAAAGAAAGAGAAAGAGAGGGGAGAAAGACCAACAATCTGCTAAGAGAGGCCAGAAAATGGAAGCAAGAAAATAAAGAATTAAGAAAACAAATAAAGGACCTGCCACAAAAATTAGGCCTAACCGAGGATCAAGAAAAGTGGGAGGAAAACCTCAACTAAAAAGAGGAACTCAAAAGACTTAAAAGAATCGCCGCCCGTAGTCAGACATGGCAGACGAAGGCGATGGAATTTGAAAGGTATTTATCAATGAAACTGGCCCTAAAGGAGCAAGAGAATCTGGTCATGGAAGAGATGATTCTACAACAATCAGGAAGGATTGTAGAAATAGTCAATAAAGTAGCAGAGCTCGAGCGAGACAGTAACGGCTATAAAAGGGGCACTAAAACAAAGAAACATAGTGCTAGCCGGCAAGAACAAGAAACTCGAAGATACAAGAAAAATGTACGAAGAAAATATTAAAAAAGAGAGAGAAATGGAAAAGCGGCGAAAAGGCAGAAGGTTTAGAAAAACAAATTGAGGTGAGAGATGACGAAATTAGATATATTACATAACTCCTGGATGAAGAACTGAATATATCTAGGGCATTAAGGGATGAGGTGCATGAGCTGAGAGCTCAATTACCAAGATATTACGTACCTCATGACCCTATTGCCATCCACCTCGAATCATCGGTAGAAAGTGATGAAGGATACGGTGGACAGGAGGAAACATTTGTTTAGATAAATAAAAATTGAAAAAATCAAAAAATGGGATCCCAAACAAAAAAAATAATAGTAGAATTTTAACAATACAGGGACTGTAACCCTATGTATATAAAATATTACGTATAAGTATAAGTCGCACTATAGCGCAAATATTAATTGTAAATATTGTAGAAACACGAAAATGAAAATCGAGGAAATGAATGAAACAACAACAACCGAAGTGGAAGAAGGGGAAATTGAAATAGAGATAATAGAGAGAAAGAAAACAATAAAAGAAGAATTACAAGAAGAAAAACAAGAAAATGAAAGACTTATAAACAAATGGATAGAGAATCGGAAGATGGTGAAAGTACTGAAAAGGGAATACGAAGTATTGGAAGAAGTAAAGAAAGAAGTAGAGGAGGAAAACGAATGACTACACGAGCAACGGAAGCGAGGGAGAAACTGGGAAAGGATCGCGGAAGAATTATGGCAAGAAAGAGCCAGCCATAAAGCAGAAGAAGTCATCGAAAATTATTGGAAAACGGAGGCAGAGAAACCCCAAATAATAAAAGAATTAAACGAACAATTAAAAAGGAAACAACAAGAAAGGAAAGAGATGGAAAAATGGAATCGAAAATACCAGGAAATAGAAGCAAGATACCAACAACAGAAACAAAGAAACAACAATCAGGAAAGAGAAAGACTTCCTACAAATTGAATTAGAAAGAAACCTGGAAAAGAAAAGACAAGAAATCAAGATATTAGAAAAAGAGATAAAACAACGAAGCCCGCGAAAAAGACAGGCAATTAGAACTGCTACCCGAACTAAGACATAGGGTCATAAAGGCAGAGACAAAAATAATAAGACTATCTGAGAAAGCCCATAATAGAAAACCCCACCATAATTAAAAGGGGAAAATGAATGTAAATAACTGTAAATAAAACAATATTGAATAAATGTATAATTAGTAGCATGAGAAGTAAAATGATGGTAATAATATTGATAATAATTGTCAATATGGTGAGATTACCACAAGCATCATCGCAATTAGAGAACATCAAAAATCATCGAGAATCCGACTATAATCCCAATCCAGAAGTGCGGCACAATACGAATCCCAAAGACATGAGATCATCAACATCATTGAATCAATCCGCATGTACATCAACAATCTACGGTTGATATGCAAACCCAACCCTACAAGTAGGATGATGAGCAAAAGATTACTAAGATTACTAATTACAACTATAGGATAATCTCAACTGAAACGTTCCAAGTACAGGAAAATGCCCGATTACAGGTGGACATAGATGCCCTGTCGGCCGAGGGCGAAATGTTTTAGCAAACTACGATATGGGATCTAGACTAATCTTATTTGAACTTGAATGATCCTCATTTCCCGGACAACTTATGTAAATATGTGCTGTCTTTTAACATTTTGTATATGACACATGATCATTTGTATTTTTTGGTTCACAATAAATCTTGTTGATATCTGCTTAGTATATTATGCTCTACAGTTTGATTGTCTGTTTGAGATTTACTGTAACGGCTAGTAAGTGAGAATTAAAGGAGTAAAGACGTCCCTTTGGACCAGGGTACTGTTTTGCATAGCCGAATGAGGTAAGACCTTCTATGGCACTCCAGAACCCGTACTGCGAACTTTGCCAGGAGTAGTTCTACCATAGGAGCTCACCTGCTGGTAAGTTCCGACCTACGTGTGTATCACCAACGTGTTACATCATCACGGGCACTCGTAAGGGAGATGATTCGTAAGTCATGAAGGTTGCTTAGGGAACACAATCTGAGCGCAAAAACATTTCCTTCCCCCTAAGTAACCAACAATTGTGTTAAAGCAAACGGCAAAAAAAGAGCTTCGCGAGTTGTTAGTTTTTTTCAGAAACAATTAAATGTGTTATATTTGTAAACTTTTTATACGTTCTAATACTACATTTACAACTGGTTTTAATGGCTGGGAAAATATTAATCGTGCATTAAAAGAACATGAATGTTCTAAAGACCACTTTTCTTCAATGTTACCGTTTAAAAGAGATTATTAACAACTGGACGCATTGATTCCCTATTAGTTCAACAAATTGAAACTGAACAAAAATATTGGCGAAAAGTTTTGAAGAGAGTTGTGGCGATAATCAAATTATTAGTTAGTTCGGGTTTAGCATTTCGAGGACACCGAGAAAGGGAAATTTTATAACATGCATAGAATGTTTATCTCAGTTTGACAACTTTCTTAAAAGTCACTTATAGAGATGGTAATTATAATGTATTGTTGTGCCTTTCTATTTTTCTTTTTAATTGTAATTACGTTTTGTTGTCTGCAGTGTTTTTTTGATACGATTTACAGGAATTTGAATCCCCGATCGAAAAACTATATAGCGATAATCTACTATGGGAAATTATCGCTAAAGGATTATAGATAAATTAATAACTATTTAAATTGAAAAATGATAAACTTTGATGAACGATCATAAATAAAACCAGACCATAGACAAAATCAGATTAGAACAAAGAAATTCACCCATCGGTATTAACAACAAGAAAAATCAGAAAAACATTAAAAAATAAACAACTATAAGAAAATTCGATTTTAGACCCAAAATTTCCCCGGCAATCATAGGTCGAATAAAATCTATATCAATCCTAAAACTATTATAACAGAAATCAAGAACGAGATTTGCTGTGCTTTTTGAAACAAAACGCTTCGATTATTAATGGAACAACCGGACATGTACCAATCCCGATAAAACAAAGAAACTTCGTCATCTATCGTATCCCAAAGAAATATCAGAAAACCATTGTAAACCGAACTCTAGAGAAATCCGGTCTAGGAGCTTAAAACAACCATTATTGTAGGATGATAGAAACTAATACATATCTTGACATATTAAAAGTATTCGATCGAATGTCTAATTTAATTGTTATATATTTGATTTTTTTAACTATTATACAATAACATTTTTTGCGGAGACTATTGGAATCTACAATCATTTCCTCGGATCACAATCACATTACCATTGATCATTAACATCGAATAAACAACCAAGTTCAACAACCACAATAGTAATATTGGAAGTGGCAGGGTTGATTATTTATCTCACACGACCTGTGATGAATTTATTGATTTAATGGGAACTGATGAAAAAAAGAAAATAATTTCAGAGGTTCAGGAAGCTATGTACTATTTAACAATTCCACACCAAACGTAAGCCATATAGATCAATTAACATTTATATTAAGATACGTTGACAAAGAGGAATGTGCAAAAGAACGAATTTTTGGCTTTTTGAAAATTAAGAGTCACGAACCCAAATATTTCGAAGAATCTATTATTAAAATGTTAACTAACTAGTCATTGTATCTAAAAAATTGCCGTGGCCAAAGTTATGACATTGCAGCTAATATGGCTAGCAAGTTTAATGGTTCACAAGCTAGAATTAAGAATTTAAACCAATCTGCCACTTTTATTCCATGTTCAAATCACTCGCTAAATTTAATTGGAAATTGCGCTGCGGAAACTTTTTCGGATGCTGTTTATTATTTCGATTTAAATACAAAACATTGTGTATTTTTTTCTTCGTCTACGTAAAGATAGAATCTACTTGTTGATAGCTTTAGCATAATAATTCAAAACTTATAAAAAGAGTTAATCACACTAGATAGTCAGAAAGAGTTGATGCAATTTCTGTTTTACGGTTAAATTATAAAAATGTTAAAGCAGTTCTTAAAAGTATTAGCGAAAATGTTAACGAAAAACTAATGACTAAATTAGAAGCAAAAAAATCATTTAATTGTTTAGACACGTACGAAAATGCACTGCTAACCGTTCTCTGGGATAAATTGTTGCAAAGAATAAACAGCAAAAGTCATTGGTTTTGTGTTTGCAATATATTTTTATTATTTGTATTATTATTTTGTATAAATATTGTATAAATATGCTAAGTATATTTGGCGAATAATGATTGTACTGATATAATTAAAATAAAATTTGTTAAAGTTTTATATACATTAATTTTTTTTTTAATATTTAAATGCGTAACTTATTTTTTCAGACTTTCTACCCAAGAGGGCAGGGGAGGAAGTTAAGGGGGTCCTAGAATTTGCGTCTCGGGCCTTTTAACATTAAATCCGCCACTGATCTCAGGTGTAATGTACAGTCCTATATTTTTTCTTTTTAAAGAAGGTTAACTGATGCCTTGTCATTTCGTTCGGCGTATGTCGCGTTCGAAAATCAAATAAAGGAACTATATAGCGATAATTTACTATGCAGAATTATCGCTATATATATTGACAAAACAAAAAAAAAATCGAAGAAAATTTCCCTTCAAACTATATTGAATCGCTAGTTTGTTCCTTAGTCGACTCCAGACAGACGCAAAAAGAAGATTCCATGTTACTGTTACTGTCCAATATTGTTAACGACATATAAAGCTATGGCCAAGCACAAATTCGACTTCATAATTATCAGTTACAATAATTAACCCTGCAGAGCGCGCGCTAAAAAATCTACCGCCAAACAATTTGATTAATATGTATTCATAATTGTAAATATAAATATGTATTGTGAAATATTAGTCACAGCACTTGTTATATTTATAGAATCTATAAAATGATCCTAAGTGTTTATTTAATAATATTGTTTTTTTACGCAAAAAAAGATCGTCTGGGTCTGTGAGACCCAACGCGCCCTCTGGAGGGTTAATAAGTCAGACGCGAATAGAAGATCGTTTTACCGTTTTTGTCCTATACTGCCCTCGGTATATCAAGCTCGGACCAAGCTCAAGTTCGACACCACAATTGGCAGTTCCAATAACAATAATTAATAAGGTTTTTGATAATTATTGTTATTTTCAACGTTACATTTCATAGTTAATAAAGTTTGTGAAGTTCTGTTAGTTGATTATATTTTATTAATTCATTTTTCATTACCAATTTTTTATTGTCACGCACCCCGATTGTCCCGCCACACTTTTTTATCGGTGACTCTATCGGGCTCCTCAAGCTTCTGGTAACATAATAGCACTCGTCACCACAATATATCAATACTAATATCAATTACATACCAATTACCTACCTTCGAGACTTACAATACCAGGTATCGATTTTTAATAAACATGTTCGTCTTTAACTTTTTATTTGCTACCCACTTACACCTTTCTATTCACGAAAAAATTTTCAATTTTAATTTATTTCTCTCTTAATTTAAATTTTTAAGTTTTTTATTTGAATTTTTCACTTTCTGTGTAGAGCACTTCTCTGGGGTATGTGAAACAAATAGTAGTTTGCTGAGCCGTAGTATGAGCATCAGCATTATTAGCGTGTAAATTAAATTGGAAATCCAATTTCATTAAGAAATTAAAAAAATCCAATAAAAATTAATTATTTGTCAACTTACCATTAATCCGATTGAATCGGCGGTGTTCAAGCGACGATCAAGGAATTGCCAGGTTTCAACATGCCCCTGTGAATTATCCTGCAACAAAAAACACTCACTAGCCGAATACAGAACTCCAACGAATACCCGTTTGCCGTACCATGATGCAACCTAGTGGCTATTTATTAACAGTTATCTCATTAGTATTCATACATTTGTCGAGTTATCACCGGCTTTAATCCATAACTCATCCAACAAGTTACGAAGCAACCAACAAGTTTTATTTATATTTGTTGGATATGCCATTTTGAAACTTGCTTCTGGCCATTTGTGTAATACTGGTTCAATTAGACTCAGTCTATTTTTGATTCCTTCATATAAAATAATTCTAGTATTTCTGGAGAAAAATAAGAAATAATTATAACTATAAAATACATGTCTTTAGGATCAGTAGATTTAATCATCTTATCCAAATATTCACTCATCAGTATTGTTCGTGTTTCATAGAAATAATATATCAATTCCATTCCTCCATCGACAATTCCATGCATATGTGGTGGATAATTCAAAGATTTGGCGGCACGCACTAAAGTTTCTTTAGTCCATCCAGTTTCAGGCACAAATTCTACCGCTTTTTTGAGAATTGCTTCTTTTATATAAGGATTAAATTGTTCATCATTTTCATTAAATCTACAAACACTCAAGAAAATTCAAAATAAAACAGAAGGCCTAACTGTGTGGAAAAACTTCTATTTATTAAAGAACTAAAATTAAATTTAACTTAAATCATTAAATTGCATTAACATGAAAGATTCAATCTTACTTGGAATATGTTTAAGTTGAATTATTTTTAAAAATAAAGCATTTGTATTTAACATTTTAATAATTTTAAAATGAAATTATGAAGTTCTTTCTTTGGAAATTTTAAAACAATCAGAATATTATTAAATTAAATTAAAGAAACTGATTCACTTTTGTACTTTTTTATTTAGTATTTCCAAATAAATCATCGAGAATATATAATAAATAATCTTTTATGAAATTTTCACCGACTTGAATATTTGTTATTTCGCATTTATAGGTAAGATCCGTAAATATATATAATCATAATAATTTTATTCAAACTGACTTCTCAATATAATTATTTTGGCATATATAAAAATCAAGCTTTGAATGATGATTATGAACTTATTTTAAAAAGTAAAAAATCATTTTAATACTAAATCATATTTCTACAATTTCTATTATTATATTCAAGTTCATTATTTTCATATTATTAACATAAAAATTTGCCATTTGTTTAAATTTGCATTTTAAATAATTAAATATTTTAATATTTTTAATCCAAAAAATTTATTATTATTTGTTCCAAACTTATTTGATATACATTATATATACATAAATTTGTTAAAATTGAATAATGGGTCGGCGGTCAACTAATACCACTAAAAGTGGTAAGTTTATGAATCCTACCGACAGAGCTCGTAAAGAAGCTCGAAGAAAAGAATTAAAGAAAAATAAAAAGCAAAGAATGGCAGTTCGACAGGCTGTCTTAAAATCCAAAGACGCTGCAATGTTATTAGAAGAAGCTACAATTTATGATAGACAAGGTTGATGCTACAATTTCTAATTACTTATATAAAAATTCAGAATATGATCCAAAATCTAGTTCAACATTAAGTGATCGTGTTTTGCAAGAAAAGCGAAAGAAGCTGTTAGAAACTTATGATAGAATGATCATGTTATATGTAATTTTAAATGATTTAAAATATTTTTTTTTAAATTTGAATAGCGTAAAGAAGATTCTGATAAAGCTACTGAATTACAAGCACTTCGAAATGAATATGATAGAAAAAGGAATGAAATGATATTGTATTATGGTAAATTAATAATAATATTTAATATTTATGTAAATTTAATTATTAATAAATTAGTTTTCAAAAGTTAAATTATTTGTTAACGATTTTTATTTATAAAGCTATGCTCGCTTGGTTTTAATAATGACTATTCCATTATAATATTGAAAAATTCCTGTAGTTTTTTAATCTCATTCCAAGTATAGGATTTTTTTTTTTAATATTGAAGATGCTTAGTCCTATTTATTGCTGAATGTTGCTTAAAAAGCAATCTATTATCTACCAGTCATAATTGTTCTAGTGTTTTATTTACACACGGACTTTGTGGACTCCCTTGTATAAAATGTATTTAATCGTGACATTGTAAAGTTTCCAACGTTTAAAGTAATTAAGCATTTTTAATGTGGAAATGGTATTATTTATATATCTGGTTTTCTTAATTAATCGATTAAATTATAATTGATTAATTTTGTAATATTTAAATCCTACGATATATGTTTAGAGGCAATCATTCAAGACTAGGAATTTTTGTAAAAAATTAAATATTTACAATTTATATTCAAGTTATTTAACCATTGATAGAAAAAAATGAAAGGGAGTTTTTAAAAAATAAAAATGGAGTACCGCGTTATTCGAGGGATGTCTATTTATCAATTATATTTTATTTGCTGGTCACCATTGATTAACAATAACTAATGTTACAGACCAGGTCAAATTAGCGGAAAAGGTCAATGCTAATGACATACCGTTACCAGATATCCCATCCGAAACTCAATTAATTATTTCTTCTTATCCTGGTAACATTCCGTTACCGCCGGGTCTTAACATTCCTCCCCATCCAGCAGTGATGGCGGCTGCCGCATTGGCATCAGCGACAGTGCCGACAAAGAGTATATTAAAGAAACAACCTGACCAGTAAGTATTTGTATATGTAATGAAATCGATTTCCTTTCCAGGCAGATTCCTGGACCGCCGCCTGGTTTGCCGGCATTGCACAGAAAACCTTGTGCTCCGCCGCCTGGTACTCCTGATGAATTGAGTGAAGCTGAGTCAGAAGACGATGAATCGAGTGCGCCGCAAAATGATGGAATAGATAAAAAGAAAATCCGATTTATCGATGATGACCAATACGATCCCAATACTGATGTGGAGAAGAATACTCGCCTCACTGTGAAAAAGGCTGTAGCTCTCATGGAGGTTAGTAAGAATTTCATGTTTTACTATTTGGAATTTTTATTGATTTTCTCATATAATCGACTGAATTGTTAAAGGACTTGTAAGAAATTTGTGTTTCAATTTGCAACTTTATGGCATTGTCTCATATTACTCATTTAGTTCTTATTATTATGGCATACTTGTTATTATGCTATGTTTTAATAAGTAACCGTTATTTTTTTAAGTCATTTTTCTGTCGTTTTTAAAAGCTTCCTTCAATATGGAATGTGGCTTTAACATCTTTGGTATGTCTCTGCTCTTCACTGATATTCTTTGTTATGTTAAAGTCAATATGTGAGCTCATACGGTGCTATGGAATTCCATATTACTTTATCTCTAACTGATTGATAATACTTTTCATTAATTTTATTAGCAAACATTTATATTTGGAGGTGCAAATGCTTCGTTTCTATATTTATATATAATCATATTTATTATTGATAATTCATGCTAGAGTAATCATCAGATGCCACAGATGCACATAATGCCTCCGCCAGGATTTATCCCGCCCAATAGGATTCCTGTACCTACCGGAATTCCGCCACCAATACCAGTCATCGGAGGTATTGTATGGCACATTCAGAAAATAAAATTACATGTCAACTTTTATTCATTTAGCTCCCGGATTCCATCCAGCGCCGACCTCAATCACCATGCCACCGCAGATATTCTCTCAGTCCATGAAAATGCCGAGGCCGATAACCGCTGCGGCCAATCAATCAAATACAAGTGATTTGTGCCATTTGTGAAATTGATCATGTATGTAATCAGAAAAATCCTCAGAATCCAATAAAAAACCGGCCATGGGAACAACGATAATTGAAGCGAAACCGCAATTAAAAAATTTGATTGGAGATTCAACAAAATTAGTGCCGACTCAGTTACGGGTCAAGAAAACTACGAAACCGAACAAATTTTCTGTTGTGTCGGGATTCAAGAGTAAATTCAAATTATTGAAATGTTTCTGTTAACCATGTCGATGTTAAGATGATCTGGTTAGTGATAGGTCAAGGGAGCACATAACCAGCAAAGACGACGCTTACGATCAATTCATGAAGGAGATGGAAGGGCTTTTGTAGATATTGTCTTTTCAATATATTTTTGTTGCCTCGTCGTTATTTTATTTGTTACAGTTTATTATTGTATTTTGTTGTATAATATCTTTCCAGTAAGCAAAGAAAAATATTTATGGAACACGTATTATTATAAGATTTTTAACCGAAATAATTTAAAAGATTGGTATTTATATTTTCAAAATCCTCAACAAAACAGTACAAATTATGAACAGGTAATCCAAGTACAATTTCGATAATTTAATAGACACGTATTACCATTTTATGTCTCTTATGATATCCTCCATTACTTTGGCTGTTTTAAATAATTCACTGGCTTCGTGATCCGTCAAATGCATAGGAACGATATGGGAAATTCCTGATGATGTAACAACGCAAGGCAAACTAAGGAATAGTTCTTTATCAATTCCACCTAGATTCTGTAAATTAGTTAAATACGACTATGTATGTAAATATCTACTTCCATAGTCCCATCGTGCTAAATATATACTAGTAAATATTATTAAATAATTAATGAAATTTACTTTTGTTAGAGTAGACAAGGCAAAAATATTTTGACGGTTTTTCAATATTGAATTGCACAATGCGGCAACTGTTGCACCAATAGCCCAAGATGTGTAGCCTTTCAATTTGATTATATTATGAGCACTGAATATCATTCAATAACATTCAGTAGTTTCATTTAACAACCTTTTTACAACGTCATTATAAACTTCACAGAATTCATCCGGATCATCAGGAGCGCCTAATTTTGGTAGCATGGCTTTTAATGTATTTCCCGCAACATTTACTGTACTCCATACAGGAACTAATCGTATATCATAATAATTTTACAGTTAAGATTTACCGCTATGATCCCCATGTTCACCAATAATATACCCATGAATACTTGTAGCGCTAACTCCAAGTTTTTGTCCGAGTAAATAGCGGAATCTTGCTGAATCTAACATAGTCCCTGTGCCAAATACCTTACTTCTTGGAAATCCACTTATTTTCCAAGCAACGTAGGATAAAATATCAACTATTTATATATTTTTTAAATTAAATATTAATATAACATGATTATAACATAAATAAAAATCAGTTTTCAGCATAGTCTTCTGGAATCCTGGGATATATGATAAATTCAAAGGGGTTTTGAATTCCTGTTACTTTGTTAAAAAAAAAGATTTACATGAGACGACCAAGATTCTTGGAAGAGAAGTCGTTTGGTGAGATGTTTATTGCATAAGCGGAGCAGGATAGTGTTCATTAGCCCAATTCATTCAATTACTTGCAAAACACATTATCAATGTTGAACGGAAACGTTGTAGTTCTTGGTGTATCTTTGTCAATTACGCACATTTCCATAATTAATTGTACTAGAGGAATCCAGTGAAATAGAAAATAGAAGTGATTCGAGATGATTTCTGCAAGATTTGTTCAATACTTAGACTTACTTTATTGAAATAAAGAATTCAAATTTAAATTTTTAAGAGTTGAAGAAATAACACAAAAAGAAAGAATAAGAGTGAAATATTTTTAAGATGTTAAACATTTAATTTGGCATTTAAATACTGACCTGGGTTCGATACAACAATAATCATGCAATCAGGGCTGTGTTTTATCACTGGAATGATAATATCTTCAAAAAATTAATAAATAATAATTTCTATTTAAATTCTAACAGTTACTTTTAAAAACGTCAACATTTCTTTGAACGAGGTTTAATCTTGATTCTCCCTCTCGTTGTCTTGCGCCAGCACATATCATTACTATGTCAGATTTCTCAGTTAACTTGTAATCTAATACAATTAAAATAGTAGCAATGATATATTTACCTGTTCCTCCATGAATGACACAACTAGGAAGAAATTGCTGTCCATGAACTAGATCCATTACTTCTCCTTTTATCCTTTCTTCGGAAACATCTATTAATACCAATTCTCCACAGATACCCTATGAACAATACAAAACAACATATAATATAAGGAACATTGTCTTACTTGAACTAAAATAGTATATGCCGCCGCCATCCCGACTGAACCAATCCCAATAATGGATATTTTAGACTTGCATCCTACTTTTGTTAATTTTCCTGTTACAGGATAAAATAAAGCATCTTTCAGTGCCATATCAATAAATCTAAATTTATTTAAATGTTTAAATATTTATTTCTTATTATTATTGATAATATATAATTAATTAGAAGGCAAAATGTTTATATATTTTTATATCAAAATTATTCTTAGTCTGCTTAATCAAAAAGGAGCATATTAATGTTTGCAAATAAATTAAACAATAAAAGTCACCGATAAATTACAGGTAATCGTATTTACAAAGATTAAATAAAATTTATAAAACATTTAGAAAATTTCATTGGTAATTCAGTAACACAGATATGAAACAAAAATAACCATGCGATATTTGTCCTCGGCTTCCAGGTTATAAATATAGTATATAGTAGTTCTTGTTGTCATCTTTTATCATTATAATTAAAGCTTCATCTATTACACTAGCCTTACCTTAAATAGACATTTCTGGAATCACAAAACTCAGACAATTTGAATAAAACCGTAGAGTTTGAATAAGTAGAGCCTAATCAAAGCTATGTAAGCTTAGAACATTTTTATTTAATTCAACTTATTCGATGGACTGTTAGATAACTAGATGTATTATTCAAAACTTTTCTGGTGACCTCACTGTGACTTCTAATACGGTAAATAGAGCCTCATTTTAATATTTTCTAAATAAATATATCGTGTAATTTTGATTAGGTAAGAATAATTTTAAAATTGATATTTGAGGTTACGGTTAGCATACTGAGAAAAAATCATCACTACCATTTCAAGTTTGTGTAACCTTTCTTATGAGTACTGGAGAACTTTAAAGAGAATTGCGGTCTGTTAAACCCCACAAAGTACGCTAAGCGTTAATTTGTCTATCATCGCAAATTTTTTGTTAATCAAGTTTTGTCTAGCTAAAGTTATATCGTGAGTTTCATTTTTATATTCTTTTACTGTCATTAGATGAGTTTCATTCTCCAACTTGATGCATTTGACGTTTTAAACTACTTAATTTTAATGCCTTCCTTTTTACTAATTGTTTAGTTTAATTAGCGTTTGTTTTACGTTGTTGCGCAGTACATTTATTTTTTAGTCAGTAAAACAAGGCAGGGACTGTTGGTTTCAGTTCAACATTTAGATAACTATCTTGCTAAGATTCTTATCCTTTTAGTCTTTTAATTGAAACATATACATTCACCACCTTAAAATTATTGTGATTTTGATTTTTGAAATTCTTATCATAATCTCTATTATTTTTTATTACAAAGCACTTAATTAATTCAGAACCGAATTAAATTAGAATGTGTACTTATCACCTTGCTTAATTCATTTCTTGAAAGCGTTATTTTGATCTCATTTAAGTAAAATTAATAATTTCTATTTTATTTCTAAATTATTTATTTTTAAAGCATTAAAACAACAAATAAGTATTTTTTATTTATTACAATTTTCAATGTTTTTAAAAATCAATGAAAATAAATAAAATCTAAAATAGTAATCCAATCCTATGCTTAATTTGATATTTATTTTATTTAAAATATACCATTTGCCAGTCTAGTTCGTGTTTTTGCCAATGAATTTCGTTTTCTCAAAAATAAAAGAAATTTAATTGAAATAATAAGCTTAAAAAATAATTAATATAAGGAAATCAATAACTGAAAAAAATTAAAAAATATATTTAATAATGTATATATTCTAATACGGCAGCTGGATTTGTAATATTACGCTTAATATGATTAAAAAATCCAATGCATAATATTCGCAAGTGTTTCTGTAACCCAGCTGCGCAAGCGTGATCTAACCCCATTTTTAATTTTTGAAAATGCGTTTTCAATTGGGTTTAGCATGTAAGAATAAGGTGAAAGAAAATTAAATTCAAAATTAAACTCAGAAGTACTTCTTTTCAAATCAACTCTCTTGTGAACTCTAGCATTATCTAGAATAAGGCATGCATTTGATATATGAGCAACATCTCTCAAATAAATACATAACTCTGTTAAATATTCACAAAATATATCACCATTCACTGTTGAATTTGAAATGGTTTTGCAATATGACATGCTAGCAATCAAAGAAATTGATCTGCCTCTAATATTTGGCACTCTTAAAATTGCTCTAGTACCTCTCGGTGATCTTGCAACAGATCGTTTGAGATGACTTTCTGTCTTTAATTTAAGCTCTTTTAAACTAATTCCTGAATTTAATGAGACTTCATTTTCTATAAATAATTTTACTTCTTGCGTAATAACTGACTTAACGCTTCCGCCTTTTTTCTTTGGTGCATAGCTATTATTTTCTTTATAATTTTTAACAATTGACAAAGCAGTTGAATATTTAATTTGAACAATAGCAACTGCATCTTTAACACTGTAGCCTTGTTCGAAGACAAAACGAATTAAATTCTGTCTAGAAGCATTAGCAATTTTATCATAAGTTACAGATTTGTTTTTTTCAATATTTCTTCTATTTGAAAATATGTTATTTAACGATGATTAAGATATACTGAAATTCAAAATAAAAAATGCAACAACATAATTAATTTAATATTATATTAAAAACAAAATATAATTGTTTAATTTTTATTATTTATTTAAAAGAAATACTTTTATCTATATTTATGAAAAAACGAAATTCATTGGTAAAAACACGAAATTCATTGGCAAAAACACGAAATAGACTGGCAAATGGTATATTTTTAAAATAGGTTTATTATAGGTTTTGATAATTTTACATTACAATTTTACATTTACATTTATATAATATTCTTTTTAAATTACTTATAGATTATAAATTAAATTTTTTGACAGAAAATATAATTAATTTTAATGTTCATAATAGGATCTCTCAATTTATGTTCATTAATAATTATATATTAATTCATAACATGTATTAAAGTTCAAAAATAAAATATATTTTTAAAATTCTGTTATTTGCTTTGATAATAATTAAACATTTAAAATAGAGGCTCCTAATCTTTTTTAAGATGCGTACCTGTTAGTAGAATATAATATGTTGGCATAGCAGTAGGTAAATATTTTTTGGATAATGATTCCTAAACAAATTTTTGGTACTAGGACAAAATGTCATGGTTTAAATGTTGTGGATAAAATGTTGTGTTTAAATGTTGTGTTTAGAAATATTTATAGATTTATAGAGAAGAAGCCAACAATCATTCAGACATGACGCACCCGAAAACTTGTTTTTTCAGATATAAACCAATTAATTATGAGCAAATTAATTAGAGCGTAGATGAAGAAGCCAAAAAGCACCAAGGACAAGAAGAATTAATTACGGCATAATTCAGCCGACAAATAAGTCACGCACACAATTTAGTATAAAAGGTTTACACAATTTATTTGCTTATCTTCCACTTTTTTGGTTCACTATTTACACTGTTTGTGTAAGCGTAACATAAGATTTGTGATTTTTTATTTATATATTTAAATGATGTACCAGTTAAAGGTTAAATATAAACTTTATCAATTAATTCATTTATTTTGAATTTAAAATTTATTAATTTTGTTAAATTGTTTAAATTTATTAAAATTGCTAATTTTAAGTTTGAAATTATATTTATAAACAGATTTTTAAGCGACCATAATGTTAGAATTTGTAACTTCCAAGAAGGAAACTAGAACACTAATAGTGTTAGGATATGTATAAGGGTGACACAATGTTTTCAGCTGCCTCGCAAACTTTAACTTGAACAACACAGCACCAACTCCTCCGTAGGCAATTGGAAATAGGTTTTTCAGCAGGAAAGAAGAAAATGTACATCTGCATCAACGAGCCACTACACACTATGGTCTCGGACTACGTCAATCGAGATCCTGTTACATATCTGGTGATATAAACTTAATATAAACATCGTTTTACGTTGTGATATTTTTGACTAAAGATTATTAACGTATGATTTATGAATAATTTATTTTGTTTAAAACAATCAAGTATAATAATGTTATGTTACATTTTGTCCACGACATTTTGTCAATGATATTCTGTTCGCGACCTTTTGTCCGGCCGCCCAGATTTTTTAGATATTCAAGTAATGACTTTTTTCGTTACATGTCTCTTTTAAAATTTGTATCGAGTAAAACATGATTACCTCCACCATCATAAAGTTTTCTATAAAATCACCTGGTTTTTTAAAAGGTTCCCACATATATAACATATACTATACATTTTATGCAGAAAATGAATATGATCGACTTATAAAAATATATTATACAAAATATTGTTTTATTTATGAATTAATCACTTATCGCGTACCATAAACTGGAAATATAAACCGAAAGATATAAATAGAATACAAATAAGTGGACATAAATTTCCGCAGCATATTAGTTAAAAAATGTCGACATATTAAAGTTTTAAACATTAAATAATGACAATTGCAAATAAGAATTTCGATAATTTTTTATAATAAAACTGTTAATTAGTCTGAAAATTACTTTAAATTAATTAAAGATTTTGTTTTGCAGTTTTCAAATCATGTTTTCATTAAACAAGCATCTTGTAAAATTTGTTTTAATTTTCTTACACTCTAAAAGATAATGATAAAATTTTAAAAAAAATAAATTTCAAATTATATCTTTCTATGGCAATAGACGATACACCTATTATAACAATTGAAGATGTTTGTGTAAGTTATAATTTAAAAATTATTCATAATTAATTGAAATAATGTTAGCTTTTTTTCATTATTTTGTGAAATTTTACATGATTATATATATGTATCCATTTTTAGACTAATTTGGACAATATTCCACAAGTGCCAGTTTATCGCCCATCAATTGAAGAATTTAGTGATTTTGCAGGGTTCATTGGCAAAATAGAAGCTCGTGGAGCTCATCATATGGGTATATGTAAAATTATTCCTCCACCTGGATGGGTAGCTCGAAAAAAGGGTTATAAAGATGAAGAATTAGACAATCTAATTGTTCCAAACCCAATTACACAAACTACTGTTGGGAACGATGGAATTTATGTTCAAGTTAATATTGACATTTGTGTTTTTTAGTATTTGGATTTTATATAGGATATTAAAAGTGAAAAATCTGTCACATATAAAGCTTATAGGGAATATGCTTGCATGAAAAACGTAACCCCGAGTTATATGGATTGGGATGATTTAGAACGTAAATATTGGAGTAATTTAACGTATTCAAAACCCCAATATGGAGCCAATGTTTCTGGAACTTTGACAGATAAATCACAAAAAGTTAGATTTTGTCACATTTTTTATTAAAATTATTTTTTGAAATATTTTCAAGTTATGACAATTATGTTATTAATTTGTTAATTTACTAATTATTTTTGATAACAATTGCTTTTATATATCCGGATAATGATGTTATTGATTGTTATTATATCTGTGGATTTATTAATCATTTACACATTTAATTATAAAACCATTCATTTACACTTTAAGATTATGCCATACAAACAATGATCAACCCGAGAAGGTTATCAATGGAGGGAGTTAAGTTATGACCTTTCTCGACTTCCTGCCCTCTTTAATTCAATTGATACGCGCTCCATATTCCAGACATTTTTTAGTTTTCCAAACAATATTTAGACGAATAATGAACACCATGTATCGATAGACACTTAACAAATCTACAGGTCTAGCAGATAGGTTAATAGAAATTCTCTGAAAATCTGAATTTTAAAATAGCATCTAATATTTAAAATAAGTAATTATGCAATTTTGACTTTTTCGTAACGCCTTCGATGTTCACGATATCTTTAATACACCATATATTCTTAACGTATTCAAGAATGGCATGAGACGGCCAATTATATGGATTTTGATGCTATATGTGGTCTTGCTTAAAACAACAGTAGAAAATCACACATATAAACTATATTAAACTATTTATAAACATATCTATCAATCTTTAATAAGTATATTGAAATATATATTCAATTTTATCAATTGTGATTTTATTCTTTTACATTCCAAAATAAAAATAAATAAATTCCGATATGTAAAAGAAAAGTGCAAGTTAAAATTCACATGTATTACTCAATTCATATTTAGTGCTACTGACTGTATAACAAGTTTCGGTAGAAAGTATATTTTCATTTATAAGTTAAAATAATATTAAAACTGATAACCAATTCCAAAATTTCCGACAGAAATTGTAGGGAATGTATACAATTACTTCCGGTTATAGAAAAACAAGTCGAGAAGAAGAATTAGAATAAATAAACAATAACGGGTCATTTTTTAATTTAGACATGTTTTTATTTATGTAATTATACTTCGATAAAACTAATGGAGATTTATTAAAGTACAAAAAGTTATAATTTTACCATTGGCTTTTGACTAATTGCGTATACGTAAGGTAAAAATTACTATAACCCGTAGCATACTCACAGAATTTTGAATCAACTAACCGGAAATTAATTTCCTGAAGCTAATTTTACTATATCCGACAAAATTTACTTAGTTCTAATTAAGTGTTATATATTGTTACTTTTCAATATCCGTAGCAATAAGTATTTAAACATTGTGCCAGTCTAGGAATACTCATTGAAATGAGCTACGTATTCGTATTATATTTCAAATATTTCTTCAATCAAAGCACATTGATGAGTATTTCAGTATGACATATTTTGTCAAATCACAAAAGAAATGCGATAAATAGTTGCTGTCAGATGGATTTTTGTGAGATTTTAACAGATTATATTGAAATTAAATAGATAGATTTTATTAGAAAGTTAAAAAAGAACCAATAAACAAAATAATCTAATATTGGATGAGGTAATATAATAAAAACATAATTCAAATAAATTATTAAGCTGTTTCCTCAGTGCTTATTATATGAAAATAACACGAAATTTAAACAAATTTAGACTTCCATTTTCGAATTTAATATATTAACATTAAGCCTTACTCTGAATGGTTCTGAAAAACTTTAAAATAACGTCTATCGTGAAATTATTTATAAAAAAACAATAAAAAATATGGAAAAAATCAACGAAGATGTGTTAATTGAGAGATCAAATAAATTTCATGTTCGAGTGAATTTAAGTTGAAATATTTTCAATTAATAATCACTGCGGTTTTTCTATTAATTTATATGAATTATGTTTTTAATAAATAATCCAGCTGTCGAAGTTTTTTGCAATATGAAAAATTGTTTGTTTAGAGTCATAAAATAGAAGAAATATATCTGGTTATATTTTATCAAAAGACTATTTTGACAAGACCTTTGCCTTTAGCCAGTTAATTTATGCTGCTTATCTTCATTTTCATTTGAATGTTTTATATTTTTTTTTAAAAAGATATTGACAAAAATAAAAAAAACTTTGAGACATATTATGAAAATACATGCAGTGGATATTAATTAAGTAAGGCACATAATGATATTTACACTTACGGATGATCTATCTCTTGATATTTTATTTGATTTAATTAAAATTTGTTTATGTTAAAATTAATTTGAAAAGATTCCCCAGCGTCACAAATGGAAAATAAATTGTATTTCAACTAAAATTTATTCTTAAATACTATTGCTAAGTAAAATTAAATATATAAAATAAAAAAATTAGTATCTATTTCCGACAAAATGTCAGGAGTGATTTAATCCAATTTTTGCAATTTTGTCTCTTGAATTTGTTGTCCCTCGAAAACCGCATCGTGTAATGTTGAACAATACATAATATATATTTTGAATAAAAAATTAATGAAAAATGATAAATTTGCCTTTAAAATGATTTTTTTGTATTTGTAAGCTTTATTGTTTTTTAATAATGATTTTACAATTATATCTCTCACAGTTGAATTTTAAAAGTATATGCACACCTGAATAATATTCTCTTATTTTACCATTAGTCATGATAACAATGACATGCTAGAAGTAAAAAATTTCCCTTTCATAAAAATCAATAGTTGCACATGGCCAATTGTTTTATTATGAATGCTGATTTTCTTTTTTATTTTATGTCTGAAAACGTGGAATGGTCAATTCAATAACATCTCATGTATTTATAGATTTGGAACATTGCCCGTTTACCTACTCTATTGGCATCGGTTTTGGAAGAACAGAATTTGAAATTAGATGGAGTCAATACTCCATATTTGTATTTTGGAAGTTGGCAGACGACTTTTGGTTGGCACGTTGAAGATGTAGATCTCTACTCAATAAATTATCTTCACCATGGCATGCCAAAACATTGGTATGTCATTCCTCCAGCATACGCAAAGAAATTTGAAATGATAGCCAGAGGTATTTATTTATATGCCCATTTTTGAATTGGTCAGTTTTTCATAATCAACATGATGATCAACATCATTTAATTTATTGTCATTATGGATTATCTCAAAACAAGACAATTTTTCGAAAAGATTTTCTATTTATCTCAATTTTTAAGACATTATTATTATTATATTATTATTATTATTATTATTATTATTATTATTATTATTATTATTATTTTTATTATTATTACTATTATTATTATTATTATTATTATTATTATTATTATTATTATTATTATTATTATTATTATTATTATTATTATTATTATTATTATTATTATTATTATTAAATTTTATAGATTTGTATAAAGCGGATTTTCTGAAGTGCAATCTATTTTTAAGACATAAAACTGTTGTTTTAAGTCCTCATTTCCTACGACGCCAAGGAATTCCTACAAGAAAGGTAAGTTTTAAAATTAGGATTCTATTAAAAACATATAAATTTTGAATTTTAACTAAATATAATTTTTTTACACTTTCCCGTTATGCTTTTAAATTTATCGATTTTAAAATTTGATTGGTTGATTTCACAAAAATAATGAGTGCATATATATTGACAATAAAGCAAGAAATTGGCTTCGATACAATAAAAATTCTTTTTATATTTCTGTTTTTAATTTTCAGTTGCATTGTGTAGCCATTATTATGTTATTTATCGAAATTAAAAATTTTGCAACAATTTTTATTTAATTTAACTGAAAATCGATTTTTCCCTCTCTATCGAATCATGCATAATTTTTCAAATTTAACAAGAATTTTCTTCGATAAAGTTCATTTTTATTTCGATTAAAAAGGGCAGTAAGAGCATTTAAATACATAATTTTCTATGCAACGATGTATAGCCGTAACACGTCTATACTAATTAATTTTTAGTTATTGATTATTTTTTTATATTTTAATATTTACGCGTGTTTCATATTAAAAAATTGAATATAAAAATCGCTTTTAAGAATTTTGTTTTGATTTTTCCACTTCCAGGACATATAAACCCGAATAAACCGTCATTTTGACAGGTTATTGTTAGTTTATAAATAGTCGAAATGAAGATTCAATATTTAGTGTAAGCAAACTTTCATAATTTTATTTTCAATACTGTGACCAACTTCATAAATTGTAATTAACCAACAATGCGTTGTCGAAATTTTAACAAAATCTCCGCCATTAGTGTTACATATTTTAATCCTCGGTAAAATCTTTCATAAATTTTCCTAAATCAAAATAAAATAGTTAGAAATGTAAAAATATACTGTAAAATGTTAAAATATAAATCCTAGTTTAATTATACTAATAAATGAGTTACTTTTTACAGTTGACAGATATGATTATAAAAAAACGACAGCTAAAACGTCATTTTTGTATCACTTCAATGCAACAGATTTAATCTATGTTTTATCTATTATAATTGAACAAAGAGTACTTTTAATAATATTATTATCAAAATGTAGTTGAAAGAATTCTATTTTGATAAAATTGCGCAGTTTGTTGTTCCTCATAATAGATTTTCGATTAGATCGTACAGGAAGAAAATGAATTTATGTACACATTTCCTTATGGCTATCACGCTGGTTTTAACATGGGATTAAACATTGCGGAATCGACGAATTTCGCTGGACCTCGATGGATTGAATTTGGCAAACAAGCTCAACTGTGTCAATGTTGGCCAGACACTGTTAAAATCAATATGGATCCATTTGTGAGAAAATACCAACCGGAACAATTCGATAACTGGAAAAATGGAACTGAGTGCATTCCACATCCATTGAAAGAATACGAATTGAAAATCATTGAAATAAAAAAAATGTTGAAACACTCTAATAAAAGAAAAATAATAGAGGTAAAACTAAATGCCTAGCATAAGAATATTTGAAAATTAAAAAACAGGAAAAAAATGCAGTTGATAATAAAAGACCAAAAATTACTAATTTCCCAGAAATTCCAACCGAAAAGAATAAGAAACCCGTTTTTTTCGACATATTCGACGTAAACCGTTAGTTATATAAGTTACCCTTTCTTTATAAATCCAAATTTAGAAACCCTAAAAAGATGGGCAGTAGAATTCAACGAGGTCATCCATCGAAATCATCATCTATTATAGAGGAATCCAAAAAAGATTCACAAATCAAAAAGGAAGTCAAAATTGAAACGACAAGTAAAAAGAAAGAAGCTCAGGAAAATTCAGTTTCCTCCGGTAATGGAGAATATAAGATCGGTAAATCAAGTCAATCGTCATTTGGCATGGGATTATCAATATTGTTTACAGGCAAGGATTTTCCAAAACTTTTACAAGGTCGATTTAGATCGTTATGGAGAGGTTTTCCGATAAATTTCCAGATGGAGAAACAATACAATGAATTGATTGGATCATTCTATCCCCATTGTGCCGTTTGCAGCATAATCTGGCCGGTTTCTGTAAGTTGGATATTATTGATTATTTGCATATCATTTTCATAGATAAATATTGCAGTTTTTTATTTTCTTTACAAATTTTCAGAAACTCAACGAGATACTTACAAACGGCCGTCCGAGTAGCGGTCTGTTACCAAAAGCCACTGAACCCCATATTCCTCAAATGGCTTTTCATAAGGACGCAGAAAACAAAATAATCGTTTTTCCCACCCTTAAAAGTCCAATCATGAAATGCTCACACTGCAATCTCACTGTTCATGCGCGTTGTTATGGAAATGTTGAAGTTGATCGTTCCCTGAGTAAAGGAGAGTGTGAACCCGATCAAAATTGGACATGCGATAGATGTGTCAAGTTCAGTCCGCTAATAGTAACCGATATTATAACTATATTGATTGTATTAATATTTCCCATCTATTTCCAGCACTGTAGCCTGTGCTCTGTTCGTGGTGGAGCTTTGAAAAGTTAACCAATCGTAATTCAGGCTGGGCTCACATCGTTTGTACTCTCGCTTGTCAGGAAATGGCATTTGAGGATTTACTGCACAGGAACCTCGAATTCGAGACAAATCGACTGAAAACACTTCCAACAAATGCTCGATTTGTAAAGGTCGTCAATCGCAACCGATCTGTAAATGTGCGTTTCCAGATTGTCGATCGAACGTCCATGTGACTTGTGCGTTCTTTCACAATGTACTCATTGAATCCGAAACCTATCCGCATTTGTTTTTCGTTATATGCATGAAACATCCCAGTTATTATGCCAAGGTAAAATTCTATATTAAATTGAACTTTAATTTTTCTATTACTATGGATTATATTATGATCACAATAAAGGGATTATGGAGATTGTTAATATTTACTTTTATTCTTTTAATAGATTCTACTGGGAAATTTGGAAAAATAATTGAAAATTTAAAATATTTCTTTTTAATTCCTTTTTCAAAATGAAATATAATCCAATAAGATTAGTAAATAAGATAAATAAAGAATTTTTTAATCCAATAAAATTAATATTTTTTATTTTTTATAAAATCATTCATTAAATTTAATTATAAATATAAAAAAATTTCTATATATTTTATTTTCTATTGTTTTATTATTTTATTCATAAAATCATCCAATAAAATTATTTATTAATATAAAAAAATTTCTGTATATTTTTTTTCTTTATTTTATTTTTTAATACATTAATTCATCCAATAACTATTTTTAAATTTATAAATATAAATATTTTTTAATTTTTATAAAATCATCCAAAAAAATTAAATATAAAAATAAAAATATTTTTTTCTTTTTATTTTTTTTAATTTTTTAATAAAATAGAATAAAATCAAAATAATTTGATATTATTTAAAAATTTTATTTTTCTACTATAAATTTTATAATTTAAAAATTATCGAAATATACCGGTTCATGTTATATGAATTCAATGACAGTAATAATTAGATTTCCTACGAGAGACTTTGGTGTTTTATTTCTATTATAACTGATAATTAATGATACCGTATAGAAATATTTACAAAATGCTTATATCCAGCAACCAACTCCGAACGCCCAGTCTTCGATAACTGTTGGCGATTCGGTTTACGCAAGATCTCCGACCACAGGCTATTTCTATCACGGAACTGTAGAAAAGCAAGTTTCTAAAGCTTTTTGTAAATTGATTTTTCCATCTGGGGAATATTCCGATGATACCGAATTCGAATTTATTAAAGTAAGTTTTTACCATTGTTTTACTGTACAAATCTATTTTTATTAGTACATTATCTTTCGCATCTATGTTTCCGTTTGTTTTAATATTCAAAGTTATTTGGCGGGAATTTTAAAATTAATTTAAATTGTCTTGATCGAAAATTATATCCAATTTTCCCAAAACCAATGTCGTACCACGACAGAAATAGTCTCTTCAAAATTTAATTTTTAAAATTATTTCAATATTATTCACATTCATTTTATTTAAAATTTAAATCTTCCTACATTATTTAGAAATTTTTTATAACATACAGGTTCACTCAGGTTTGTATCCTTTTAAAGTTTCTAAGTTCTACTTTTAAAATTATGAAACCATATTAAAAATAACCTATAAAATATATAAAAGTTAAATTGAAATTTAATTTATTTAGTCATATATTCTAATATCAAATTGGAAAATAAATAATTTCATACATACATTTTAATAAGGATCAGAACACTAATATCTAATGATAAATGCTTTTAATAAATGAAATTTTAATATAAAAATAAATTTAACTTAATATTTTACTTATAATTTGTCAGTAGTATATATATATATATATATATATATATATAAAAGAATAAAAGTAAGTACAAAAATCTGAGAAATAATTGCGAATTATATATATATATATATATATATATATATATAATTCGCAATTATTTCTCAGATTTTTGTATTTTAAGTCTTCCCGTTCTTTTTTTTAATCGAACTTCTAAGGTTTTGTAAGGTTAATTTTGGGATTTTTCATTTTTAATTATTTAGGTTGATAATAAAATTTGGTACAATCTTTATTCCAATATTCCGATCTTAAAATTAATTTTAATTTCTTCAGCTAATTGGTATTTACATTGGTAATTTTAGCCTTGAGTTTTGAATATTTACTATAGAAATACTATATTTATATTTAGTAAATCAATAATATATAAAAAATCAATACTAAAAGTTGTGCTGCATAACATGACATTTAAAGTTTTTACAATATTACATGTAAACACTTTCAGCGCTATTTTGCATATTTTTGCACTCTTAAATAAATAATTTTCTAAAACATCCTGATTATAGCCAGAAAAATATGCATGTCAAAGCTTGATCATTTTCTTATGTCAAATAATAAATACCTTCACACTCTAGTGAGATAAAATAGTGATATATACAAAATTGCACATTTTGCACTTAAAATCAATAATTCGACTATTATTATAATTGTGCGATAACATTTTGACCATCTTCACGGAAAGTCCACTCGCGAGATCGAAAACTGGTGCTCTTTTTTAGATATATGTATGTAACTATTTATTTTAAAAGTGATTTAAGAGTCCCAAAAATTCTAAACTATGTAATTCTGCTTTATTTCACTATAGTTGACCACTTTCTTATATTTTTTCCTACAAAACACAAATCTTGGTTCTTATATATTTTTTCTCAAATAATTCAAATTCGAAATGATTATCATAATTTATTGCGACACCGTGATAGACGTTATCTTCATGTAGTTATTATATATATGATAATGATTTTGTTCCACATAACTATTCAAATCAATCAACGCATTATAAATCCCCAGTGCCAAATTAAATATACGTTTTAAACCACGTGATTTATTCCAAGTATCTCGCATTCGTATTATAACTAATAGGATTTCGCTTCCTAATAGCAACATTGTCAAAATTATATTGTTTTTTTGATTTTCTTTTTCATGCTCAATTTTGTAACTGATTTTAATTTAGCTATTCGAATACTCCTTTTTATTCATAATTGCATACAAAATTTTACCCAACAAATTATAATTTCATAATGTTTCATCGCTCAGAAAATTTCATGCTTACCTAACTTTTTTTCTAACAAATTTTCGATACTTTAAAAAGACCAAAATTTCCTTGTTAACTTCATCAATTGGACTTGTAACAAAAATGTTATTATTCATTTTCAATTTGTTTAAATCATTTCTAATCTTCCTATTTTTATTTATTTGATAAAGAACTTACAACTTTTATTGTTGAAAATGCCGCTTGTCATAGATTTATTAAATTTCATTAGAGTCACAATATCATCAAAGATGGTCCTCCAACTATCGGTACAATAGTTACGGTTTTGTGGACAAATGGTGAGCTATACGAGACAACATTTCAAGGTATTATACCTGAAATATGGAAGGTATTCGACAATTTAACTGTTTTGTCGAGGATTATTAAATGATATTTAGGTTTTAATACATAAGCTGAATACTCTTATTGAAGTTAGTAGAGATCAAATATTTAAAACCTCAGAAACGCTTCCCCTACATGTACAGCAATTTATAGTGAGTCCTAGCGCTATTATTCTGTCAAATTAATGAAATCCGATTATTAGGTCGAGGACGACAAATCAAATGTGCCTAAAAGAAGAGAATCAGCAAGAATAGCAGCAGCTGTTCATCCAATCAAATCTAATGGATCAGATTCAAATTATGAAGATTCTGACGCATAAAATCTATTTCGCAGTCTTATCAATTTGTGAATAGCTGTATTTTTATTATTAATGTTATTATTATTTCAGAGGCAAGATTTTCATTTGTTGATAATTTTATCAATTATTACAATATATTTCAATTATTATTGGTTAAATTTTATACTGTTCAATTATATGCTTATCCTTTGCTTGTATGACTATATATTTATTTTAAAGGAACAGTTTTCGTGAAGTTCGTTGAATAAATCATTTTTATCGGCGTTTTTTAAATTTTATATCAATATGCGAAGTTAGGAAATCATTAGTTTTTCATTGGATGTTTTTAAAAATTATTATAATAAATTTAATGTCATTATGTTTGATAATGCTTTCAACTTTTATTGATTAATCGCAACTTATATTAACGTATCGTAGGAAGTTATACATCGGTTTGCACGTAATGAATAGTTTTTTAAAATAAAGTTAAAAGTAATATTTTGGTTGGATTTTACAATTTGTCAAATCTAGAATCATCAATACCATTTTTAGAAATCTTCAAAAATACAACCAGGATTATTATTTACAAATACAAAAAATATGGTGAAATATAAAAAAGAAAAAGATTTGTTGGCTAACAAAGGTTTATTAGAATTTTTTTTCAAACTTTTCGAAATGTTTTTAAAAATAGAAATTTTTGGAGATTACTTTACTTTCTTTAATTTGAAAAAAAATCTAAATTTTAATGCAAAATTCATAAAAATGCTGAAAAACACAATTAAAATTGAAATGTAGTATTAAAGTAATATTTATGAGCCTGAATAATGATTTCATTTCATTATGGAATCACAATTCAAAACCATAAAATATACTTTTTCTCTTGGCGGCCATTTCCAAAATTATTTCAAAAACTCATAAATACTAAAAAATAATCACAAAAATGATGACCAATACATTTAGTTTATACGCCAAACTGTATTATAGATAGGATTTTTATATAACATGTTATATAACAGTTATATAACATGTTATATGTTATAAATTTTTTATTTCATTCATTTGCGAAACATAGACGTTCCACTGCTTATTTAATGCCGTTTAGGCCTTTTTGTTTTGTGTTTTTATGTATAATGGGAATAAATGTAGATATATTTAATAACATTGTTGTTAGCCGTGATTAAGTGGGTATGCGTCGATAAATTAATTGTGATTGTGCGGGTGCGAAATAATTGTGAATAACTTAAGAATAGATTAACATGTCTTGGCATGACAGTAAGTACTGAAGTATTGTTTCTCAAGATGTTTTGATACAGAATTGTTTCAATTTTTTTGTGAAAATTAATCCAGTTAAAGCCAATTTTTATTAATGAATGAATTCAAGAAATTTTATTAGATTGATATATTTATAAAAATATATTTAAATCAAAGGGCAAATTAGTTAAATAATAAATTTCATTTATTTTTCAAGGAAAATCTATAAATAATTGAGAAAATCTCGGTTCACAAAGTGATTGGTTACTTAAATTATTTAGAGAGTAAATTCTTCAAACAATTACACATGCCTCTGATTTTCAAATATAAGAAAAATGTCATCCACAGATGGTTTCATACATTGGAAAGATGCAATTTTCTTTTGTAAGCTTGCTAAAAAATTGAAGGCATCGTTGGTGCTAAAGGAGAACCCGTAGCAACTCCATCTATCTGTTGATACCATTCATTATTAAAAAAGAATTGATTTTTGAAGTAGCAAATACAAGAAGTTCACGAAATGCTCTTCTATCCAAAATATGGTATTCAGAAATGTTTTCATTCCATAACAAGCAACATAATTCAATTTTTTCAACCAATGGTACATTAGTAAATATACTACTAACATCAAACGAAACACTTTGTCTATCATATTGTGCAATGCAGCAAACAAATTCAAAATTATCTTTACATTGAAATTCTGATCGTATTAATGGTTTCAATAATCCATCCAAAAATTTGGCTATTTTATACTGAGCAGTGCCAACCATGGATAAAACAGGTCTCATAGGCACGCAATCTTTATGGATTTTTGGAACCCCATACTCTCTTGTTTACACGTGTTCATGAAATGTCGAGTTAGCATGCACTAATAATAGGAACTTTTTCAATTTTTACCACTGACTTCTTTTCAATTGACATTGCAATTATTAAAAAGCTTGACAGTAAATAGCGATGTGTTTTTTGATATTCACGAATTTTCGGCAATGTTTTATTCAAGATGAAAATAGAAGTTTTATATATAGCAATTGCATAAATTTTACAAAATAAATTTTTGGATATTGACAATTTTCAATTTCTCATGTAAAAAATTAACGTACCATAGTTTCATAATTTTAATCCGCAACAATTTTTGTAAAATCTTTAATTTTTTTATTTATTTCGTAAAAATATCTTTTTTCCAAATCGGTTTTTATTAAATTTGTCGTAAAGATATGGTTACGGAGTTTCTTTAATATAAAATTAAATTTTATTGAATTCTTTAACTAATAATTTATTTTCAGTCACTTAGGATTTTGCTTCAACCATTATTCACAATCCCGTAACGCAGCGCCGGATCTAGCCACTTGGGGGCCCAGGTGCAAGAAGCGATTTTGATTTTGCGGCCCTCTTCCATTCATTTAAAAAAAATTATTCTTCTAATAAAATAAAATAACAATAAGTTTTAATTAATACAATAACATGATTTATTTATTTACTTTTATTATTCACAGCTATTAAAAAAATACTTGATTTTTTTTAAATATAATTAGCTTTTAAGAGAAAAAATAATTATTTATTTATATTAATATAATTAAACAACAAAAAAATATATAACGAAAAAAAAACATAAAAAAATTGCACTTAAAATTCATTTGCAACTTGTTGAACTTTTGTAAATAGTATAGAAATTTATTTAAGATAAAAATCCAAAATAAAAATACGAAAAACATAACTCTTATTTAAGCCTCCTTGCCTTTTCTTCCGCAAAAACAGATATCAATTGACTAAAATTTATTGATTTTGCTTCATCTACTTCGATCGACAATAACGCCAATGACGATAATCTTTCTTGAGCCATAGTAGAACGAAGGTAAGTTTTAATTAGCTTCAACTTACTGAATGATCTCTCTGCGCTAGCAACAGTTACAGAAAAGGTTAAAAATATACGCAACGCAATTATAAAATTAGGAAATATATCAGAATATTGTGGTGTTAAAAAATTTAAAATATCCAAAAGATTTTTGCTGTCGAATTCTGCTGCAATGATTTGAGCTTCTTTAACAGCTTCCTCGAAAAGTGATGAACGGTAGTTTTGTAAATTTCCGAAATTAAATCAGTGGATACATCTCCAGTATAAAATGATATAAATTCTTTACAAGAATCTTGTAATTGCACGTCTGATATATTTTTTAAATTAAGTAAAAAATTAAATTTGCTGCAAATTGCTTTTGCATCAGCAAATCTGCTTTCTAATTCATATGAAATTATGTCTATTATTGGAAGATAAAATGAAATCTTAAAATTTAAAACTGGATCATCTGGCATTTCATCGCTACAAATTTCATCAAATAACCGTTTCCTTTTGCGCAATCGAATCACCGGAAAATCTGTTGAAACATTTAGTGTTTCTGCAATGATTTGAGCTTCTTTAACAGCTTCCTCGAAAAGTGATGAACGGTAGTTTTGTAGTTTTATTAACACTGCATCAACCAAACCAATAGCTGCACTCAGAACTACTGCTTCTGCTTGTAGCATTTTATTTATTTTATTGATATCAATTAGAATATTTTTCCATACAATTAATGATACAAGAAATGGCATTGTTACGATATAATCTAGTATAGCATTGGCTTCTGAAACTGTTTTTGAATCATTGAAAGCTTCACGTATTAGCGGCAATTGAGATACTACAGGTTTTACTGACTCTGTTCTGGCCTCCCAACGAGTTTCACTCAAAGGTTTTAATGTTATATGTACGTATTTTATTAAAATTTCCCAACTTTTAGTGGATGAAGCAAACAGTGTATAAAGACGTTGTAAATTTCCAAATAAGTTCTTACACTGTAGAGAGGATGAAAGCAAATTAAAGTTATGGGCTAAACAAGGAACATATAACGCAAGATGATTTAAATCACATATTCTTGCCTGGACTCCTTTGTATTTGCCTTTCATATTTGCACCATTATCATAAGCTTGTCCTCTGCAATTTTGAATTTCAATACCATTTCTTTCGAGCTCACATAATATTAATTTAGTTAGTCCTTCTCCTGTTGTGTCAGAAGCCTCTAGAAAACATTAAAAACTTTCATTTATTTTATACTGTTTTGCTTCGAGATCCTGAAAAACGTATCTTAAAATTAATGTAGTTTGTTCCTTATGGGATATATCAGGCGTACAATCTACTTGAATACTGAAATATTTGGACTCTTTGACTTTTGAAATTATTTTTTTAGATATCTCATTAGCCAGTAATACAATAAACTGATTTTGAATAGTCTTAGAAAGGTAGTGGATATGTATTTTTTTAGATTTAATTTTTTCAAGATGATCGTTCAGTATCGTATCATATTTGGCTAAAAATTCAATTAAACCTAAAAAATTACCATTTTTCGGACTTCCAATGTTTTCGCTAGTACCTCTAAAAGCTAAATTATGTTCGGCCAAAAAGATAATAGCATCTAAAATTCTGCTTTGAATCTGAATAAGTTCTTGTTTCCTCTTATTTATTGATGAAATTAGAAGCTGATCAATTGTGCTATCATTTTTTAAATTATCTTCTAATTTTTTTCCATTTCAGGAAACAATTTATATGAAAACTTCCAGTTCATGCTTTTGGATAATATCTGATAATTTTTGCCACTTATTGTATCCTTTAATGAAACGATTTTCTTTTTCTGATTCAGTTCCAAACAAGAAACAACAAAAGCAAAACACTTCATTTCTAACGGTCGAATAAAGAAGCCAAGTTCGTTTTTGTTTCTCACCATTTACTAACGTTCTCATAAAATAATGACTGGAAAATGATCTTCCATTACTACTCTTTGGAAAGTTTTTAAGACTTATCTGTTTTGGGCCTAACTTAATAACGGCAGATCTAAAACAGAAGATGTCGGAAATGCCCAATCATTCGGATCAGTACTAAACGTATTTACATCTAAACTAACATTATTATTATTGCCTTCATATGGAGATACCAGAAGTTCATTATCTGACAAATAATCATTCACGGTACTAGTCGCCAAATCGTCTGTGGTAGGATTTTTGTGTTTTTTTCAACAGAAATACTAATCGGTGACGGTAAATCTATTATGGTATGATTGTTATTTTCATATTCATCCACAGATATAATATTTTGAGTTTCTGTTTCATCGTTTTTTACTGGAACCGAATTTGATTGTGGTTCTTGAACTAAACTTTTTTGACACCACGATTTCAAACTGAAACGCTTCTTTTTGTCTTCGATTGCTTGCGTTCTGATATTTTCCGTTTCTCTGCTCCTGACAAGTAAGTCCTTTTCATAATTTTGTTGTTTAGATTGTAAAATATAAATAATTTTAAATTATTTTATAATAGTCCTAGTCCTAGTAAAAAAAGGCTTACAATGGATCATTTAGAATATATTTTAAAATCTTCACATATATTGATATATAAAATTGATATCCCAATGCTAAAACAAATTTTCTAAAAAGAAAAATAATAATATTTTAAATTCATTATTTCTAGTAAAAAAGGCTCACACTTACATTTTGGTTGTTTGCAAAATAATTTAAAATTACAATTCAAAATTTATTCAAAAATTAGTATATCTATAAATCTAATATACATTAGTAGTTTTCCAGGGATATTTTCTAAAAAAAGAAATATGTATAAATATTTTTATAGTTTTAATATAAATATGTATAAATATAAATATAAATATATATATATATATATAATTTATATATATAAAATTTTAAATACATAAATTATTTCTAATAAAAAGAAACACTTACATTTTGGTTGTTGTTTATAAAATATAAAAAGTCTATTCAAAAATTATTCAAAATAAATGTATATTTTTTAGTAGTTTTTCAGTAATTTGACAGTTTTCAGTTAAAGTAGATAAATGTAGATAAATGGATCATTTACAATATATTTTAAAATCTTCATATATATTGATATATAAAATTGATATCCATTGTTCGGAAACAATTTTCTATAAAGAAATATACCAATATTGCTTTTAAATTAATTATTTCTTCTAGAAATTAAAGGTCACACTTACATTGTGGCTGTTGTCAAAAAAAATAATATATTAATATAAAACTTCTATTCAAAAACAAATATTTATGTACATATAAAAAATACAAATCAAATAAACGTTAGTAGTTTTGCACAAATATTAAAAAAAAATACAAGTAATTTTATAATTTTAATATAAATCACTTTTTAAATTAATTATTTTTAGTAAAAAAAAGACGCACATTTACATTTTTACTTTTTGCTGTTTGAAAATGGCGGAATAATTTAATTTTGACGTATTTGCAACAAACAGTGATGCTAGATCTAATTTAAAAATTTCCCTACCCATTAAACATTGAATCGAAGAATTTTCTTTGCTATATTTCCATACAGCTGCAGAAATATTACAACAACCATTTTCGAAAAAAAGTAATGTCTTTTTTGGAAAAATAATTTTATCTTTTTTTTATTTTTTGTCAAAAAAAAAATTATAAAAAATGGAAGATAAGTGCAATTTTTTTAAAAATATAAATAAAAAAAAGTGGAAAGATAAAAGTGTTTGGCGGGGCCCTTTTGAGAGGGGGCCCGGGTGCATCGCATCCTTTGCACCCCCCATAGATCCGGCTCTGCCGTAACGGAATCAGCTTTCTCAAATAATCATGATCACCTAATTTTTCATCAATTTGTGAATAAAAATAGGCTTTGTATAAAAAAGACAATAAAATGGGAACATGATATAAAGGCATTTAATTTTCTAATATATTGTTATAAGACCTATAAAACTATAAAGCTTGTTTCTTTAACTTCCATTATTATTTTTTCGATAAATGAAATCTTTTTATGGAATTTTTAAATTGATAAATTAATTAGTCGTTAATTACAAGTGTTTAAATAAATAATTTAAAACATGCACAATTATCAACAACATGTCTATGTAAGTAATTATTAATTTTGTATAAAGTAATATTTAATTATGTATACCAAATAATAAGAATATTTATGTCATAATTATATTAAATTTTATTTTATTCAATTAACATTGTATTAGTAATTTAACAGTATTTTTACTTGTCAATTTTAATTTTATACGAATGTATCCTTTTTTACCCTAAATATTTTTTAAAATTAATTTATTTCACATTCTAGAATTAACCTAATAGTGATTTTATGGACATATTTTGCATCAAATAAAATAATAAATGATTTATCTAATTATCTTATGGAATAAACTAACGGCGTTAATCTATGCATATACGATATTAATCTATTGAACTTATGTACATAAAATGTACATACAAAATCGAACTTAATTAAAAAATAGATATTTGTTAAAAAAATGGCGACTAGTATTTGTATTTGATGGAATTAAAATATTAAATGCTTTCAATATTGCCTTGTGATTCAGAAACCTCTCCTTTAATTGGGTTACTGTTGCCTCCAAAAATGGGATAAATAATGAAATGCGATAATATTCTTCCGGGGATTGAGAACTAATATTGTATCTGTGGATTTGTCGTTTATTTATGCGCGGAATTGAAATAGCATAGTTGGTATCTGCCATTTCTCTCAATAATACTTCAGCTCTTTTGTATATTTCATTGAAAACAGTAACTGCTGATTTACGAAATTTCTCAAACTGTCCAACTACATCTTCGCAAATTTTAATGGCTGTTACAAGGTCAAGTGACTCAGTTTGCAATATTTTGCTTAGCAGGAAAGTGTAAGAAAATATTTTTTCCACAGTCAAAATTGATAAGAAAAAATTGGTACTTTTGATAGCACAGAGTAAAATATGTGCAGCCGAAGACGATTCTTTGTCTTTCCAAGTTTCAATTTCTTCTAGGGCGAGAATAAGTGGATTAAGTAATTCAACCATTATCATGATTGAATCATGTCTTTCAACCCAACGTGTTGGACATCATTTTTTCTGTTTAGTTCGTTTTGCATCTGGGCATATATCAGAAATTTTCTTTTGAAGAACTGCATCTCTTTTCGGCGTATTCATGAAACTGCAACATTTTCCCACAACACCCATACAATTTCTGATGTCCTGTATTTGACATACATCAGACAAAGCTAAATTTAGCTAGTGTGAAGCACAATGAACGTATAATGCAGAAGGGTATAAATCCATTATTTTAGCTTGAACTCCGTTAAATCGGCCAGACATGTCTTTTTAAATAAGATAGATTTAACCCAATGCTACTCAAAAACTGCACCAATGCATTTGCCAGGTTTTCACTTGATGTGCTTACTACAGGCACAAACTACAAAATAGACTGCCGACTGCTAGCATCCTAGGTGCCGTTTCTGATGGCGGGTTGCTTGTCGCCCCTGTGCTCAGTCTCTTAATCTCAATCTGCTGAGCATGCTGGCCTGCTCAGACCTGCGCCTGAGGTGTCTGTGCCTGCCACATAGCACAAAGCACACGCTCGGGTTGCCGGTTTGCATCATACCACTTCTCACTTCTTCAGTTTATAACAAACTTTATGATCGAGCTTTTTCGGATTTTTTATTTTGTTTTTTTGTTGGTCGACTTTGCCTTGAAATCATTAATTCAGGTATTCCTCATAAATAATATTTTTAATTTGGGATTTAGATATTTAAGCATCATTATGTTTTGTTTGACATTGAGCATAATGATTCGCTAATTCTTGATAACCCATCTACATTATTATGTTCGCTGCTTTTTCTATATTGTAGCTTGAAATCATGTTCTGATCGATTTGCAATCCAAGTTTGAAATCGAGGATTTCTTTGTTTCTTGGCTGCATTCATGTAAATCTAGTGATTTGTTCTCTATGAATCTTTTCTCATAAATTATGTTTGAAATACCTGTAATGTTAATAATTCCATTCTAGTCACACAATAATACTTTATGGACTGATAGATGTTGTGATCCATCCTTCTTTCCAACAATTACCAACAGAAAGTTTCACTTCTTTTTAACTAACTTTTCGGTTAATTCTTCGTTCATATTACGTTCCAAATACAATCGGTTGGCGACAAGTATGTTGTAATATTGGTGATCCATTAACTGTAATCTGATTATTAATATTTTTGTGTGACCGAGATCAAATGTTGAAGATATAAATATTGTAGTATCAAAACTTTCAGTGTTGCTTTCCTTATCCTGATTATGTTAGGTTCTGATCTGGCGGATAGATTCTTCCTAACACAGACTATATCTGACTCCTAAGATATATAAAAATATGTGCGTTTAAATATATAAAGAATAGGATTTAACCAAGACTTAAATATTAAAAGATTTATTGATTATGCACATATGTAATTAAAATTGATTGACCCAAAAACGCCGCTGATACTATGAAGAAAAGATTATCGGTTCAAACCGTCCTCAGATATAAGAAACAAATGCTGGATCTAATTGCTCTCAGCACTGTATTTGAAGTTAGGGTCAAGATGAAGGGTTTTCCAGAATTTTTCGCTATCGATTAGATCTAAAGTTGATCTAACGTTTCCTAATATTGGTTCCCTTTAGAAATTTAAATCCAACGAGTAAGATAGTCCGAATTGCTGCTTCTCGTGGTCGAGTTCTGCATTTTAAAATTTAATACAAGAATAAAAATAACCGTATGGTTAAGATGTTCTTCTGGTTTTTGACAAAGCTGATATTGCTTGTTCAAAATTGTTATATTTTTTAATTTCTGTTATTCACTTATATACGGAATTTTCTTGTTAGCAACTGTTAAGAATTCTCAATTAATTCATATTGAGTAGTATTATGGTCACTTCAGCTGTCGCTTTTTCCAATGAACGCTATTAATCTATTGATTTTTAGCGGGAATTATTGTCTTTTGTAAGCAGCTTGTAATCAATATTGATTCAGCTCTAAACAAAATTTCTGACTTTAACTAAAAGTTCAAATCTATTTATATTAATTATTTTCTTTTAGTAATTATATATTACTCCCTCCGTCCGGAAATATGGTATACATTTGCGAAAAAATAAAATAAATCAAAAAATGTACATGACAAGTTTATTATATTACCTTTATTTGAAACATTTTAATAAATATTAATGTAAATATTAAATAAAATTTAAAAAAATAAATATTAATATTAATAAGTTCACTCGAAATTTGATTTGGCTTTATTGAATGATTCTTTAGAACATACATATTTTTCTAGCAGTCGACCTTCGCGACGAAGTTTTCCTTTACTTAAATGAGGTATTTTATAGCCATTTCCTCCATCTGCTAACATAATTGACTCCATACATGCTTGCAATGTTGTAAAAACGTTATCGAGAGTATTCGCTTCTAATTGATTAATTGATTAATTAATTCTAGGTTTTCTTCCGCATCTTTTTTTCTTTTTTGAAGAAACATCGGCACATATCTTACCTTTTCTGTATTGAGTTTGTGCTGCATGCCAAATTCTGCTAACGGTTAGGCGGGAAACTTGAAACGCAGTAGCAACTTCGTTGATTGCACCGTGTTTTAACTTATTCTCCTTCATCTGCTGTAATAATTTTTCAAAAATACCTTGACGTTGTTCTTTAGTTAACTGTTTATATTTTGAATCTCTTCTTTCTAAATTTAACAAATTTCTTTCCACATTTTCCATATTCGTCTTGCAGCGGTACTAATTTTATCTACCTCAAGAAACACTGATGTTTGAGCGGTAAGTTTTTAACTTAGAATGATATTACTTAAGTCAAATATTTTAGGTTATATTGTCATGAATATTTACTATGACAATGTCATGACAGTTGCCTATTTATTTTTATATTCACGATAATCTACGATTTTTGTTGAAATGTATACCATATTACCGGACGGAGGGAGTACTATTTATTAATTACTATAATAAGTATTTTATCTAAATATAGTAATTTAAATGTTCTATTTTTTATTTATAATTTATTTTAAGTAATAAACTAATACTATTATTATATCTATTCTATTTTTAGCAATTATTATTATTATTATACCTATCGTCCTAGCCTCTATACGGTTAATAAACTTGCTCTCTGAACGAACCCAACCCCAACAATTACACTAATTAATCAGAGCCTACCATTCCATTTAACATTTACCATGCTGATCCCATAAGATTTTCTCCCATTTCATAAAATAATCCATTAAGTATAATGTTTGTAACTAATAAAACTGTGTTTCCAATCTTTTGCTAACAATCATTACTCATAAATGTTATAGCAGCTCCTGAATCATATAACACAGGGCTGTCCAACCTCGGGAATCCAGAGGGCCGCAATGCAAAAAAAACTATTCGGGGGCCGCACACAATGCAAAGAATTTTTATCTAAAATAAATGGCTAAGGATAGCAAAACGCCTGCCTGTACGGAAAATTTTGGACTCAACACCTTCAGTTGTTACTAATGTATACTCTGGCGCTTGTTTTGAATTCATTGGATATTTCTGTCTGCACGGCCTGTCTTAGGACCGCACACCAAAATTAAAAAATGATATTATGTTAATAATTAATTGTACTAATGTTTAAGAAATATTATATGGTAAATATTTGATATTAGATATAGATATTGCCAAGAAATGAAAAATGTTATATTTCAATGAGAAATTTTCGGTAGCTTTGCATCGTTTACCAGTGTATCGATATCAATTTCAATGTTTGTGGTTGCCAAACGCAGTAAATTTGATAGCGATTTATCAGTCATGGAACTTCTATGCTTTGATTTAATAAACTTCATAGTGGAAAAAGTACTCTCACAAAGATAAGTACTGCCGAGCATTGATCCGATTTTAAGACCAAAGTCACGCAATTTGGGATATCTTACTTCGGTTAATAGTTTGAAAAAGTCTTCCCCTGTTTCACATTTATTGGTAAACTGGGGATCAGTTTGCAACTCACATAATTCTAACTGCAAATCGGACGGCACATTTGCAATACTAATAGTTAAAGGCTGACTAAAAAGTAAAATTTCTCGTTCAAATTTTCCAAAATCGATAAATCGGCTTTCGAATTCCGCGATTATCCCATCAATATATTCCACATGAGTTAAAAATATTGTGACCTCGGAATTATTCATGTCTTCAAAATGCGCCTTGCAATTAGGGAAGAAAGTAAAATCATTATTGCTCAATGTTGATTTGAATAACTCAATTTACTCTTGAAACCTTTGCAATAGCAATAAAGGTTTGCGATATTCTGCCCCTTACCTTGTAGTTTTAAGTTCAGCGCGTTTAAGTGGTTGGTCATGTCAGTTATAAATGCAAGGTCAGCTAAAAATATAGGATCCTGCATTTGACGAGCAAGTTCTTCGGTATCAGACTTTACTTCATTTTGGAGGAATATTGGTATTTCTTTTCGTATGGCAAAAAAACGTTCTAAACATTTCCCAGCACTCAGCCAGCGAATATCTGTGTGAAGTGTCAAATCACCATATGCAGCATCCATTTCCTCTAAAAAACTCCGAAACTTACGATGGGTGAGGGATCTGTTACCGCCTCTTATCATATTTGTTATTTTTATTGCTACTTTCATAGCATGGGCTTGTCGTAAATTTTTTCCGCACAGTGCTTCCTGGTGGATTATACAGTGCAGAGTTGGACATTTAATGTTATTTTTATTCAATAATCCGCAAAAGCCAATATCTGTTCCAATCATAGCTTTGGCCCCATCTGTAATAATACATGAACACTTATGGAATCCTCCATATAGCATAAAATTTTTATGGACAGCTTCAAAAATGTCGCTCCCTTTGGTGGTGTCATACAGAGATTCTAGGCTAAGGAGCTCTTCGTTGACAGTGAAATCATTTTGAATAGTACGAACAAATATTAAAAGCTGGCTAATATCTGTCAAATCAACGCTCTCATCCAAACACAGGGAAAATATCTACATTTTTCCATCATTTACAGCAGCTTTTTGGAAACATGTTGGTTCATATCATCCACTATCCTGGCCATGGTTTGATGAGATAATGCCACGGTGTTGAATTTTTCTGCTATTCGGCTCATTAAATTGTTTGGCCATTTCAATTGCACATTTCTTTATTAAAAGACCATCACTTTATGATTTCTTGGACTTTGCTAACTCCAATGCCACTGAATATGAAGCAGCAAGGCTTTCCGTTTCTGTGGTGTTGAGTTTCATAAAAAATGTGGTTTGGTGCATCACGTCTTTTTTATACTTTTCAATGATCGATGTTCTGGATTCTCCGATATACGAGTCAAATTTTTCGCTATGAAGTGATACATAGTGCCTTTTAACGTTATACTCCTTACACGCCGACAAAACTTGCATACAAATTTTGCATTGAATTTTATTTTTATTGTTTATAATGAAATAGTCCGATTCCCACCTGATATTGTACATTCGATTTTCATTTTCGATTTTTCTTCTCATCTCAGACATGGGTTTCTAAAAATAAAGAATACAAAGCTATTGTATGGCATTGTTAATATCAGTATAATGGAATATAGTCTGAAATTAATTAATACTTGCAGTTATAATATTGATTATAGTTGAAAACATCCCCACACCCTCGTAATACATATTCCGCATTTGTATATATATATATATATATTAGGGTGCCAATGAAAAATGAAATGCTAATTTTGCCAGTTCTTACCCCCTCAATTTGTTCATATTGGCATCCTGTTTATCTAGCCAAAAAATAATTTGAATTGGGTTATGTTTACCACTTGCTCAATGGATGTGACCGTTTACTGTATGTACGGCCAACGACTAATATTGTAATGCTTAAGAAAAAACAATATTAATAAAACATATTATACAGTACACAGTTAATGAATGATGATTTGGAAAATAAATGTTACTCTGCATTCTGAAAAGTGAAGTTAAGTGCTATTACACACATTACACTGTGCTTAGCTGAATCTACTTAAGTAAAAGTGCAAGTTTAATTGTCACTGGAGCAGCCTGCAAGCGTAGACTTCTTGGGGTCCGGGTAGTCGTGGCGATGCTTCTCGACCACCTGAAGTAAAAACTGTTTCTGTTCCTCCTGGTTTGTAATGACAGCATTAAATGATTGTATCAGTGATACGCCACGTTCAGCTGCATCATTGACAACTTTAAGAGCCTTGACACGACTCAGACCCCGAATGTAGTCAGAGTTAGATTTCCATCCTAAAGGATGCTGTCGGAGGAAGTCCTGTGGAATTTCGAGTGCGACAAAGAACTGCCTGGTATTGGTTGTGACGAAATCTGAGAGTTTCTTTGTAGAAATGTCCTTCTCATCCAGTTGTATACGTTTGCATGGCTCATCTTCACCTTCACGCGATAGTGCGGCAACCATTAGCTCTTTACTCTCGACCGGCACTTCGTCATCAAAGAAAGCCAAACCGATCAGGGTTTCACCGAGGTACCACAGATGGCGAAGAAAGGTAATGAGTGCTGCATTGGAAACTGCTTCATTTCTTGTTTTGTACTGGACCAGTTGCTGCAACAATTCCAAGTCATGTTGCGGAGCTGAAGGTGCCGATGGACAAGTAAACCACACCTTCAGGTAGATGGTGATGACGAAAACATTCATTTGTCGAAATCCTGAAAGTTCTCGAGGTGTAAGATGAAACTGTGAACGGTACAAGTAAATTTTGAGACAGTATATAAGTTTGTCCATCCACCTGGCTCTGTGATAGGCTCCTGGTGCATGCACAGTGACATTATCAGACGCATCACCAAGAAACAAAATGCTCAACTGAAGTAACTCCTTATAGTCGTCTCTTGGCTGGAATGTCAGAAGCTGCTGCTTCAGAAAGACAAGCATTTCTTCTTTGATTGGATTTAGTTCACTGGCAAGTTGATCATCACCGATACCACTTTCAAACGCTTGTCTGTTGATTGTTCTCCATGCTGCTGAGAATCTCTGGAACAATTTGATCTGTGGACCACTTGATGCCTTTTCAATCACTGTTTCAAAGACTTTAGCGACAATAAGTTCATGAATGTGGTGCCTGCATGCCAACTCAACAGCTGTTTCTTCAACTTGTTTTCCAACAAAACGCATGCGCCAGCTTTATTTCCGGAGTTGCTTGCTGTGGTGTCAAATGACATGCCAATAATTCGATCGGTTAAATTCCAGTCCAGTAACACTTCATGCACTGCTGTAGCCTGAGCTTCACCAGTTCCACTTGATAACTTGGGAACAGCCAACAGTTTCATTACGCCATCCCCAGACACAATTATTGCAAGTCTATCCACAGTCTCTTTTCCTGTCAACTCGGGAAGCAGCTTGCCATCCCAGTGAACTGTCAATGGCGTATCGGGTGAAAAACTGTTTCGCACTTCAGCAGCAATGTCTGCACGATGTTGCCTTCGAGCTAGTCTGGTTGACTCTTTGTTTAAAGTTAGGTCACTGGGATTGTGGCCAAGTGACTTGGCAGCGGCAGCCAAAATGTACGTGGCATTTCTGTCACTTACTTTCGTCCGATCAAGTGCAGATGCCAGCTCTGGAGTAAGTATGTTCATTGGACGGTGACGTTTTGGCGCTGGCATAGACATACTGGGATCCGACATTGTTAGACTACTGCTGTCATCTTCACTTTCACTGCTTTCACCCAAACTTCTTACGACTGAAGCATCGCACTGTCTCTGCTCTTCTCTGACCTCTCTTTGCTCCTCTAAAAGTTCTCGCTGCCGGCGTCTTTCCTCCTGCTTCGTAAGCTTTGTGTCTACTGCACCCATGCATCCCCGCCTGCCCTTTTCTCGCTGTGCTTCCAAGAATTTCTTGTCCTCTTCAATTTTGATGAGTTTCATTGCATTTGCATGTGCAACATCGAATAAATCATCCAAACTTTCCGAAAATGCATCCTCTTTACTCTTTTGCACTTTGGACATCCTTGCCGTATTTTTCTTAAGCGCTTGCCATTTTTCATGCAAATCCTTCAACTTGTCAACAATATTATAGTCCTGTCGGGTTGGTATTCTGGCTTTCATCCAAAATTGTAATAGTTCTCTTGTTGTTGATACAGCACTGTCCTGAATAGTCAGCTTTTCATTCAAATGAAAGTGGAAAAATCTTGCAAGTACTTGACGATTTGATGGTAGTTTGCTGCCTGTTAGTTCACTCAATGTTCCACCAATCAACCAGATGCCTCGATCTTTGCCTTTACTTATACACACAGCTGCCATTGAACCAGGATATCTGCAAGTATATGCACAGAAAAATATAAAACAATTTGCAACAAATCAGTCTATTGCACCAATTAAATATTCATAAATTAAGTGTTATGAAACAATACACTTACCCAGAGTTAGCTTTGCATTAAATAAGAAAGTCACAAGTCACACACGCTATGAGGAAGTTTTATGATGAAGAAATTTTTAAATTGAAAATTTTAAAAAATTAAAGTTTAGATTAATTTTTTAAAAAAACAAAATAAGAAGATATTTTAATTAAAAATATCTTCGTAGAAAATTTGTTTAAATAAGAAAGATTAAAAAAGTTATAATTTGATTTTGATATTTATTGAAATAAAATTTATGGAAACAAAAACTGACTTTAATGTTTTACAGGATGAACCTCCTAATACACGCAATAAAGAACAAAATTTAAAATCCAATAAAAATGCAGACAACAACAATCTCCAAAGAATATATAATTGCAATGACTCACACTAATAAGTAAGTAAACTCATTCAACTCAATGTTGTATTTTATTAGGAATAAACCCATAACGTACAATATGTTGGACTATGATGTCAGTGAGCAACCTCTAAATATAATTGAATGTTGAAGAAAAAAATACCAGTTGATTACCATATCCATAGGAACAAAATTAGGGGGTAAGACCTGAAAAATATTACACTTAAATTTTTGCCATGTATTTCATTGGCACCCTAATATATATATATATATATATATATATTACCCTAATATATATATATATATATATATATATTACATTTGGGTTATATATATATATATATATATATATGAATCACAGGCAATATATAAATTGGGTAGAGGGTTTACATATTACTTCTCGATGATCATTAACATATACAACCTGTCGCGATTTATGAGTTGTACATTATGTGGGCCATATACCAACTTATAAGCGTGTAGTAATTTGTGTCGTAAATATTGGGCCGAACAGTGTTTACTTATTTAGTAATATCGAGTAAATAAACAGAATAAAGAATGGTAAAAAAATTGTCCGCTAAGTATAGATTGAAGAAAAGTTTACAATCCGCGGGCAATAACGCATTTTACATCTTTTTTTTTACTGATGTCCTTCCGTATAACTTCACGACCAGTAGAGTTCGTTCGCAAAGAGAGACGCGAACGCCACGTGAAGTCTTCATTTGGAAGAAAAAAGTTTCATAACATTGTATTATATTTTAATATTAATATAAGTTTTTCGTAGCAATAAAAGTATTTACGTAAATAAGATGGTATCAAATTATAGGGCCGCGGTTTGGACAGGTCTGATATAACATACCAATGTCAACATTTTCAACTTTCACCCTGCTTCATTAATGTTTTCCATTACTTGTCTGATACATTACACCTTGTCTATCTTCGATTTAAATTATTATTTATTTACTCAAAAGGGTTGCTCTCGATTTTTTGTTGCATAACATTGTGATCTATTATTTCTTCTCGATATGTATCAATATATTCATCATGAATAAAAATAATTGGTCTATTATAAATTTGGCTTCCATTAATTTGTTATTGACAGTGTCTTTAAATGTGTCAAATGTCATATACTGCACCAGCATCTATAATAGTTGACAACTATTCAATATTGGGAGAAATTGAAAAACAAGTTTCATATTTGGAAACGAGAATTGAAGAACTTTGTTGAAGTGGTTGGTTTTTTAAAGAAATTAAATATTACCAAATATAAAACTCCAATTGGAGGAACATCGATAAAACTTCCATTTAAATCTAATGTTATACTTAACATTCAAAATAAAGATGTTTTGTTTGGTCGATAATAGCGTATCTTCATCCTTTTTCAACAACAGAACATCCATATCGAGTAAATAAATATTTCGGATTTGAAAATGAATTAAATTTACAAGGTATAAATTTTCCGATATTTTTAGAAGGAATAGGAAAATTTCAAAGACTGAGATTTTGATTAATGTTTTGAAATTGATGATAATAAGAAACTTACGATGATTTATAGATCACATATAAATCCAAAAGGTTTTAATTAATTATTATACAAGAATCACTATGTTTTGTGTAAAAATATATCAGTGTTTTTGGGTTATAGTAAATCTCATTAAATATTTCCATGTCTCAATTGTTTCTGTTCATATAGTTGGGAGAATGCATTGTTTAAACACCAAGAACTATATGTACAACTTAAGGAGGCAAAAGCAACTTTCCATCATGTTTTTATAATATTACTAAAGAAATTATGTGGCAGATACATAACTGGCCAGCCATCTTCGTAAAGTTACATCTCCTGCAGCATCGCTTGAAGCGTTATAATGCCATATAGGTATTTGTGAACATTCTAAGTTGGATGGACGACTTTGGTCATATTGAGGAGTTTCACCAGCATTGTAAATCTGAGATTCTAATTGCATTTCGTTACTTGTATGTATCAATCTTTGCCTAAATGGTTCAATTTGCTTTTTTGGTGAACTTGAAACTTCGCCGTAAATTCTTTTATTCGTGATTCCGTGTCTTATGTGAAAGCGCCAAAGCCATTCATCACTTGCTCTGAATGGTATAATTTGCTAATTTAATCGCAGCAGATTTCAATTCGATTGCACGAAACTGAACCACGATAGAACGTTGTTGACCGTACAATTTTAAGATTGCTTTTTCAAGCGAAGTTTCACTATCCAATTTCATTCGTTTTATGGGATTGCTGTTCTCTCCTACATCAAAATTTTTTATTTTGGTTTTGTTTTTTTGTCCAAAATAGTTTGCTTTTTATGCCATATTGTTCACATATACTAGACGCAGACATTCCGAACTTTTGTATAATTTTTAATTGATCGTTAGATTGATTATTTTCCCTTTTTCTATATTTAAAGGAAAAGATTGGCAATATTTAAATTTATTTACAGGAGTAAAATAAATTTAGTGTAATAAAGTCGATTATGGAAAATTGCTTGTTTTCGTGGCGTTATTATATCAGAGAATCCCATAATGTATTATCGCTCCGGCTAGGTGCAGTCAACGAACAAGACGACCTTGTAATTGTAATATCAGAATAAAACTTAGTTGCCAGTGTTGACTTCTTTATTTTTATAAGATACGAAATTTAGATTCTGGGAACCTCAACACACAAGCACTTCAATTTTGACAACCTTGATATGTATTTAAACCATCGTCCATCGCAAAAGAAATAGTTTCCTCCTAATTGATGTTTCTTATTCAAAAATAGTTGTTAGATATGTATTTCATATATCATATTACATTAAAATTAAAATTAAATAAAATTACTATAAAAACGAAAATAAAACTTAACAGACAGGTAAAATCGTCAAAGATATTTTTCATTTTCATTTTTCCAGTAGTTTTTGCATCAATATAAAGTTTTGCATGATCGTTTATACGGTCTTGACATTACGCAAAAAGATTTTTATTATTTTCAGTTTTGACAAAGATCGTTCAGCTGGTGCAACAGTAATGATATCGTGAGAATCAATAACAATGCTGTTATTACTCATGGAATGCTTGAAGCTATAGTTGATAATTTTATTAACTCATTGCTTCCCATATTTTAGTTTCTTCCTAAAAACAGTCACCGATTTAATTCTTAGCTTGGATGACGCACAAAAATATGTATTAGTACATTTGGAGATCTTGTTCCAATCAGTCTTAAAACAAGGAAACCTTTAAGTTCATTTACTTTAAAGCAACCTTGGGTAGTATATACACGATGTACACGCAAACCAAGAAAAATTATTAACATAGTGTATAATGGAGTTTAGTCATTTGTGACGGTAAGAATGAAAGTGGTTTCGTTCACAAGTAAAACGCAGCACCACTTAACACTTAGCAGGATATAAAAGAGTATCTTGTTATTTTTAAAATGGCACAGTTACGACATTTCATTTTCTTTTCACTGAACTGTTGAAAATGATCTAGCAAATTATATCGCATGGAATCGTTGGGATGAGGCAAACAGCGTGATGACGAGGAATTATCTTTATGCATTAATGTCATTGATAGTTGCCCTCTCTTTCTGCTTGAAGAAGGCACCCGTTTGTTGCTGGTGAGTAGAGATTCACCAATTGTCATCTCGAAATTGAAGAGAGGCATTATAAGAATGCGAAGTGTGGTGAAATAATTATCGAATCCCAGGGTATAGTTTTCGTTACTATGAATGTGATCTACCAGTTTTAGAACGACTTCACTAACTCCTATATTTCCTCGAACATTAGTCTGTTTGCCCTTTTATATAATAAAGTGATGGAGCTATCTATTCACACTGCATAACACCCACACCTTACCACTTTAATGTTTGGCAAATAGGCATTGAAGATGTCAAGTAATGATTGGACTTTGTATAGGTTGTTGTTGGATTTGGAGTTTGGATTAGGTGCTGCTGAATCCTCTTTGAGGTGTAAGCTCTTATTAATGTTATCAAATGCATTTCTAGAAGTTTTATCGGCACTCACTGGAGTGCCAATGGCATTCGCCAAGTACATTTTGACATTAGCATACTTGAGACAGCGATTTACAATTAGAACCTCAACATATTGATCAATGTCATCTGAGTCAATGTTTGCACACATTGTTCTTGGATGTTGAATAAGTAGTTCTGAAAGACAATATGATCGTTGATTTAGCAGTAAACATTTTCTTGAAGTATGTTGGAGGTGTTTCAGTTTGATCGTGAAATTGGACTGGTATATCACCACGAAGGTGTATCGTATCATAATAAATGGGATGTTTCTTCCACAGCTGATTTCATAACACAGCTGATTCATTGGAATTGCTTTATCCACGGGAATTGGTTAATCATCGACAAATGCTTCAAGATCAAAAACTTTAGAGTAGATATCCATTTCAACCAATTCTGTATTCATTAGCAACTTCTATGCTATTGTCAGGATCATTTTATATATTTTCATCTACATCGCTCAGGTCACTGTCATCAAATTCCGTGAAGATATCTACATTATTCGCATGTAGATTCTCCAAAGTTAATGTTTTTGCCTTGTAAGCATTTTGAAATTACAAAAATACTGTATATATATATAATTGTTGAGGTTTCAATATTCGAGATGCTCAACTTTACTGGTTCTTATGTAAATACAATGAAAACAAGTCGTAATATAAATATTTATTAGCAAAAAAATTTACCAAAAATAAAAAATTCCAATTCAAGATGGATTAATTTGTACAATTGATTCTCTCTTCAAACTACAATTAATTCAAAACTGCTTATAGGAAATATAATATTGTTCGTATGTTATGTAGTACTTGCGTATGTAAGATTACTGCAATATTTTTTTAAAAAGATTGAAACGATTCTGTACTGTTTCGGGTTTTAAGCTATTCTCAGGATTTACCTTTGAATACTTTTCAAACGCTGAAATTTTGAGCAAATGAACTAAATTTTAACGGTGTATTTATAATATTTTATTCACTACAAAATTTAATAAATTTATTTCCGGCCTATACGCACGGAATAACAATATTATTTATTGTATTTTAATTATCAATACATATGTTTTTCCTAAAATCGCGTGTTACTAAATTATATTTATTCTCATATATTATTTATTTCAAATGCGCGTTTAATATCAATATGTTTTTAATTTATTTCGATTACATATGTTTAATAAAATTGCGTGTTGTTTAATTTTTAATAATTTTGTTTTCTAAGTTTTTCTTTATATATTTTTAATTAATTAAAATGCTTAAGATATAATTAATGATTAATTTTTGTTAAAATATTTAAAGTAACCGTATATTAAATAAAAACTAACAAGCTATTATACAAAGTTCTAGGATGGAATAAAGTTCTATTATACGTAAGATAAAAATAATTGAATTAAAATATACACCAATAATCAAAATAGATAGTTAATTGTTGATAAAATAGTAACACAAAGGATAATCAATTGTTGATAAAATAATAACACATGATAGTTAATTGTTGATATACAGGATACATTTGATTACTTCTGAATTGCATGAATATAGTCTAATTATTTTGAATAGATGTTACTGAACGATAAAATCTATTGCCTTTCTTCGGTACATACATTAACTCTGCACTTTCTAGGCCTTGTCTTATAATATTTATTGAAAGTGAATGCGGTGATGGGTATACCCTCGTTATCCAAAATAATCATTATTCATATGTAATGACATAATGCATGTTCTACAGAAAAGATATGCAAAAACAAGGTGCAGGTGAAATTTGGGATTTACTACTCCTAATGCCCAAAAATGTAGATATTCTTTGATGTAGTTGCAAATGACAAATGATATAATATATTCTATAATAAAAAAATATTCTGATAATCAGATTATCACAGAATATTAAAAATAAATAACATAATACAGCAAAAATATTACCTGTTCATTTTTTAAAAATCCTTAGTTTCAACGCCAAAGCTTGAATGAATAAATAATTGAAAGTCAATAAATGAATGTTTAGATTGTTGATAAATTACTAATTTTTAATTCATATAAATTTTATTATTAAATTCACCGTATTTTCTCACAATTTATTTATAATGTTGGGTTGCTTAAAAGCAACCATGGGAAATAATGAGTTATAAGGTCAGCGAATTCGCGTAAATATAGATGAAATTTTTGATGTTTCATTCCGAATTTGAAGTGGAAATTATTTTTATGTCTTCACTATTTTATCTGAAAGGCTTCTGCCGAATTTGTGATATCACGTTTCTTTATTGACATTAATTTATTTGGATAGATGCAGGAAGATAATAATGTACCTTCTTTTCCTTTAAATCTATTTTCAAGTTGGTTGGTACAAGACTTTTGAGAAAATATTGATATGAAAAATATTTTAACATTTCAAAATTTGCTGACTCAAACATATTTCTATGCTGTTTTAAATTTTTGCTGGCTTTTTCTAGAGATGCTGAAACAGCCATAAGATTTAAATTTTTGGTTTTGCAGTAATTTTGATGGTATATTTACTTCATTCAGTATTTAAGACGCACGCATTAGAAACAAATTCAAAAGTCCTCATATTTTTGTATTCCCAATGCTTCATGTTTTTTGTTATCGATAAAGAGTTACTTTATTTCTATGATTATTATTGTTGCTGTTGGGCTAGAACTGATTTCTAAACTCAAAGTTAGGAATGGGACAAAATGTGTCAGCATTAAGTTTACTTAAATAAATATATATAAAAACACCAAGTAAACAATGATAAAAGAGAGATAATTCACCCAAAAATAAAACATCTGAATTAAAAGTAAAATAAAACACGAGCAAGAAGTATCACACGAAAACTTACTCAAATATAACCGAAAGACATAAAACAACAAAAACAAATTCAAATAAAGGCGATTAGTAAAAATTAAACAGAGAAATTAAAGAAAATCTCTATAAAATCTTACGGAAAGAGAATTATATCCAGAACAATCCAAAATATGGCGTAATCCACCTTGGCCGCCAAACGACCCAAAGAAATTTATAAAAAATAAATATTTTAGTTTAAAATATAAAAAATTTAGATAAAATATCACAAAAACAATTTAAAAAATAAGAAATAGATTAAATTTAGCATGGAATGTTCTGGAAATGACGAAATCCATCATGGAGGCAAATTTAATAAAAAATAATTCAAAAATAAAAACAAAAATTCTTACTGAAAAATCGCCGTCAAAATCGATAAAAATTAAAAATCGAATGTTCGAGAATTAAAATAATTCGAATTTGTTTTAATGCATCAATGCACGCATGTATTATATGCACACCAAACAGAGGTTATATAAACTTACACATTTAGTCACTTTTCAATGCTTACTCTTATGCCAAAAATTTTGATTTTGATTTTTCTGAGATTGTAAATGTTGAGGTTCCAAGAATCTCAACTTGATGATCTTATATAAATAAATAAGTCAAACACTGGTTCATTCAAGACTTTTATTTGATAACAATAATGATATATTACAAAATAAAATATTCACCTTTTCACACAGTCAATTATGTAATTTTATATAGGGTTCCCTTTTTGTCTTGTTTTCTTTGCTAATAGTCTCTAAATGCTATTACCTGAGCTCGGTTATGTAAATCTGTATGCTCAAATTTATATTACAATATCAATTACTGAATTTGCAATTCTTCGCAAATTATTTTTTGGGGTGCTTTGACTGAAATATCAGTCTGTATATATATATACTGTTGAGGTTGTCAAATTAAAATTATCTTAAATTAAATTAGAATTAATTTGATTCAAAAGAACATTGAAGTGGAACGAAAGAGAATCGCAATCAAGCAGAGAATTGAAGTTAAAGAAAGACATAAGGAAAACAGAACGAGAAAAAGGTGGAAGCAGATACGGGATGGAGAAAAAGTGCAAATCGGAGAAATTGGAATAAATTGAAAAGTTATCAAAATCGAAGCTGGAAAACGGAATAGGTGTAGATCAGAGATTGGCGAAGAAGATAGCGAGCAAGAAATTGTCAGAAAAGGTCTTGAAAGGGTTGAAAATAGGTAAAAAGGTTAAAACAGAAATCATTAATTAATTAATTAATTGGCTAATGGAAAACCCGGGCTAATGGGAAGTCCGAGCCAATGGAGAACCCGAGAGATGAAGAAACCTCGAGCACGGTTATTAGGGAAAATAAACAAACTGAACGTTGGAGAACGATTATCAAAACAAACAAAACGACTTTTGGAGAGACATTATCTTAACAACCGAGCGCGGCAATCGAGAAAATAAACAGTTTAACCTTTAGAGAGCTATTATGGAATCAACAGGATAAGTGAGGGTAAATAAAAAAGATCGGAAATAACATGAAGGAACGGTAGAAGTGATTAATTACAGTATTTTATCATAATATCAAAGAAAGCCGCTGGTAATCAAAATGATTATTGGAGTATATAAGGAGACTCCAAATTCAGAAAATTTGGCGTTAGCCTTAGGTAGGGAAGAAGAAATCGACAATAGGTTTTGGAGATTGTTAGAAGGGGTGAAATTGAAGAGACGTGGAAAATTAAGGAATCAAAGGAGTCAGATCAAGGAAATTAAAGGGTATCAAAAGTGAATCAAAGAGTTGAGCGAATTAAATTCCAAACAGTCAAACAAATCAAATCAAAGACAAGGAGTCGAATAAAGGAATTAAAAGGTGATAGTTACTTTCAAGATCGCACAGGGTCGAGACTTCCGAGGTGGGGCTTGATCGAATAGATAAAAAGTTTGATTAGTAAATTAGTGTGTGAAATTTGTTGTGATTGAGAATTGTGAAGTGTAATAACAAATATACGTTGGGAAATCGGAGTTTATTGATTTGTCTGAACACGAGGAGTCAGAGTAACCAACGATCAATCTTTTGTTATTATAAAACCCAACATATATTTTTGGTGAGCCCGACGTGATCTAACGTTGGTGAAAGACTGTTGAAAAGAGATATTTACGACTCGATATAAAGTTGATAGAGAAGTTTGAAAATTTGAAGTTGAGTAAAAATAGAAAGTTTGGCTGAGGACAAGTAAATTTAATTTGTTTTTTTTGAGTTTAGATCAAAGTGAATCGATATAACCTCAGAAGTTTGAAACAAACACAAATGGCAAATGATAATGCTGTTATGCCTCTCAATAGAGAAATGATTGATTTCGCAAGTTGTCAAAAATTACCTGTGAATCAGTATGGTGGAGATCCGGTTGAGTTTGCAGACTTCATGGGAGATTATTATATGTATGCCTCAGCTTATGGATGGTCACAAGCGATAATGGTACAAAGATTTCCGTTATATTTAAAGGGAGCCGCAAGAGAAGCTTGGCAACAAGTGGACAAAAGGACAGTTGGAAATGATTGGGCCAAATTGAAGGATGCAATGGCAACGAAATTGGTAGGTGGAGATATCAAAAGGATAATGCGACAGAGATTTTATAACAGAGTTCAAAATCCAACGGAATCGGTAAGTGAGTTTGCATACCATTTAAATACTTTAGCAGATAAAGCCTTTGAAGCAAAGCCTGAGCAAGTTGATATGGTGAAGCAGGTTAAAGAACTGCTTCAAGATCAATTCATAACTGGAGCTCATCCCGAAATAAAGAAGGCATTATGTTATGTAGATTTTGCAAATTTTGATGAACTTGTGAAGAAAGCAATGAAAATAGAACTGAATTTAAAAAGCACCAGAAAATCTGAAGCATTCGCAGCAAATATTGAAAGGAGAGAAAGGTCGATAACACCTGTCAGAAATCAATGGGAATCCAAGGGACCAATCAAAACAATCAGTTCTCCCAGATTAGGTACCAAGATAGAAACTAACAAAGCAGCTTTTGGTAGCCAGCTAACCGAGAGATCAAATAGTGTCGTATGCGAGCATTGCAAAAAAATCGGACATTATTCAAACCAATGTTGGTTCAAATATGGCAGAAATAGTAGTCCTAAAAGAATATTTGTGGAAAACAAACCAAACAAGAGCAACTTGGAATGTTATCGATGTGGGAAAACGGGTCACATTAGCAGAAATTGCTTTTCTAAAAATCGATCACCATCAACATCTCCGTCACCGCAACGAGATAAAGTAAATACAAATGGACAAATTCAATGTCATATCATGCAAAGGTTATGGCCACATGGCTCGATCATGCCCAAAGAACGCAGAAAGATTCAGCAGACCAATACTGAAGAAATCTATTAGATTTCAGGATGAATCATCCAACGCTAATGTAGCCTATGCTCAAAAGGACGAGTTCAAAGAGAAAATGGAAAATGAATTCCGGGAAATGAGACAGAAATTAAACAAACTAATGTCAAAATTCGAATCAGAGGAGGAAATTGATTCTTGTATGGTGTACGAAAAAGGAACCGATGAAAAGAAAGTCTTGGAGATAAAGCGAAAAATGACTTGTCAAATGAAAAAGCTATATTATTGATAAATAAAATAGAAAGATGGTATACGAGAATGGAAACAAATAATCCAAAATTGAAAGAGTGGATTAGCGAACTATCTCAAATGCAACTCAGCCAAAGAAAGTTGAAAAATATTTTAAATTTATGTTCAAAGGTCTACAATAAATTTCAAGATGATGACATTGCCAAACTGATGAAAATATTTGGAAAAGCTTTGAGATTAACAAAAGGTCTGCCTGATATTTTGGTAGAAACCACCGATGGAGATGACGTAAAATTTCAAATTTTTATTAAACCAGATGGACAGATAAAAGATTTGAAAAAGCTTGTTATGTCAAAATACCAAGGAAATGAAGTACAAATAAAATTCATACAACGTCAAATTGGTCAATTAGTGGATGAGGAATTCTTGGTCGATTGTGGTTTAATTCCTGGATATAAAAACGAGGTAAAAATTTTAAATGTCATTAATTATTCAAATTTAGCTGGTAAAAGTTGGGAGAAAAAATTACAGGAATTGCGAGATATGCTATATGTCGGAGATGAAGATGAAATTAATAAATGCCTTGATTATATAATAAATTCAGAAATGGATCAAAAATCAAAAGAACAATTATTTGAAAATATTTTACCTTATATTCATAAAACAACAAATTATCAAGTTAAATTGAAGGAAATAATACGAATGCTAGGTCATGGTTACCGAGTATCAGATCATACTTCAAAATCCTTAGTAATAGCTCTAAATATGAATGGAAAAGTAGAATACCTACAAGAGCACTGGAGCATAAAGGTGGCGAAATTACGACGGAAAGCTGCAGAAACATTGGGCACCGATGGAATTATCATACTGATTTTCAAAGGAGTGGAATTAGACGATGACGAATATTTTGTCAATTGCGGAGGCAGCCCGAACTATATAAATAATGTCTATGCCACAACACAGATGAATATTTCTGAGGATGGAACTCATTGGCCCTTTATCGTAAAAGAAGATGATAACAATACTGTGATCAAAACTGAATTATCTGAGGAACCGAACGACAACGAGTGTGAAAAGTACAAAAGTAAATTAACN
>CAUHTR010008192.1:22730-79948 GCA_959609185.1 Schmidtea polychroa | reverse complement strand
TACTTGAAAATAAAATATATATATAAAAACACCAAGTAAACAATGATAATAGAGAGATAATATACCCAACATTAAAACATCTGAATTAAAACTAAAATAAAACACGAGCAAGAAGAATCACATGAACACTGACTCAAACACAACTGAGAAACCCAAAACAGCAGAAACAAACTCGAATAAAAGCGATTCGTGAAAATTAGAGAAAAATTAAAGAGAATCTCATGAAAATCTAAAATAAAGTAAATTTTATCCAAATTTGAACAAAACCCCAGAACAATCCATAAAAATGGCGAAATCCATCATGGTCCTAATTAACACAATAAAATCTAGGGAAAATAAATAATTTAGTTCAAAATATAAAAATCTTAAAAAAAAATTGGCCAACAAAATATAAAAATAAGAAAAATGTTAAATAACAGGAGTCGAGCAATTAAAGAATTTGAACTTATGACATATTATAGAACAGGTTCGAATAGATATTGGGTGAACATTTACGTGGAGCCCTCGTAATATCGTAATCCAACCCAATCCAACTCAGAGAATAATGTTGACAAATCATCATTGCGATGATTATATTGAATATTGGTGTTCTGATTATTTAATCTTTGTGACTTAAGTTGACTTATTTATTTTATGTGGAATCTTAATATAGTTGTCGTTGATATTTTAACTGATTATTTAATCTTGACTTAGTATTGCATTCAGATTATTTAATCTCTGTAGCTTATTTATTTTATTATTTTGCATAATATGATGGTTTTATACAGGGTTGTTTAGTTAATTAATTTACATATATAGTTGTTGTGAGGTGTTTTCAGCTGAGAGTTAAATATTTCAATGGTTTATCAAAATAATTTTAAATTGTAAATAATTGACTATTAAAATAACTTTAAATAATTTTTAAATTGAATTTTTTAAGTTGAAATTTTTAAATTAAAAATTAAAATAGCTTTTTAAAAAAGGAAGTTTTATTAATGATAAATTTAAATAAATATGTTTTAAATATTGAAATATTTTGATAAATGATTTTGAAAATATTTTATTCAACGCGAAAAATTTGTTTGGAAATTATACAATATTTCATATAATAAATACTTGGAACTATGTCGTTAACTTTTAGACCGGATTTAAAAAATAATTAAGAAAATGTTTTAGCAGCTTCTAATATGTCGACCACGTCTATAGATTTCTTCATAAAGAAGCTATTCCCAAATGATTATCATATAGAAGATGATGTTGAAACATTCATTAAAGAATGCGATAGATATTTTAAAATGGTACAAATGCCTACTGCAAGACAAGAAGTGATGATCGAATTACTGATCGACAAACAGATCCGAGAGATATATACAGGAGTTGACCAAAATATCAAATGTTATAAGGAAAGATTGCCAAAGGCATTCGTCAAAAAAACAAGTTTCGCAGAAGATTTACAATCTGCTATGTGAAGAGCCTGATAAATATTTTACTATCATAGACGAGTTAGTCGATAAAATATTGGGGCATGAGCTAAACAAGGAACGTTTAACAGAATATCTGCTGTACTTGGAATTATGACGTTAACTTTTGAACCGGATTTGAAAAATAATTTAGAAGATGTGTTAGAAGTTTCTAATAATAATAATAATAATAATAATAATAATAATAATAATAATAATAATAATAATATAATAATAATAATAATAATAATAATGTTTTTATTATTATTATTATTATTATTATTATTATTATTATTATTATTATTATTATTATTATTATTATTATTATTATTATTATTATTATTTAGTATTATTAGTATTAGTATTAGTATATTATTATTATTAGTATTATTATTATGATTATTATTATTATTTTCATTACCTTATAAAACAAACACGATATTGATACATCAATAAAATCTAAGTAATAGGTTGAGGTCTCACTATTTGAGATTCTCCACTTACTGGTTTAGAACTTACTGCGTTAGAATGTAACTCACCTTTACTGCATTCCTGTTCCATCTAAGATACTTAAATTATTACTCCACGTTTGAAATTGCGATGTTGAGTTTCTATCTAATTTATATTAGTATTAGAAAATAATATTACTATTAATAATAATAATATTAATAATAATATTAATAATATTATTAATATTATTATTATTAATATTAATATTATTTTCTAATACTAATATAAATTAGATAGAAACTCAACATCACAATTTCAAACATGGAGTAATAACTTAAGTATCTTAGATGGAACAGGAATGCAGTAAAGGTGAGTTACATTCTTACGCAGACGCAATATCTCGAAAAGATTGTGATATATGTGTTTAATGTATTTAAGACAATGCTTGGAGATTCAATAGAAGGGAGGGAGAAAATAAGAATACTAGCATTGATAATTGAAAATATTATTTTTAAATGGCAAGAAAGTTTAGAAATTAAGAACCAAATTGACAATATAGAAGAACCAGAATTCGAAATAGTGAATAAAGTAGCAAAAACAAAATCATTACAATTTGGATTCTAAAAGTAATCAGCGAAAAAATTATAAACTATACACAACAGGCAATATTTATACGGGAGTAATGAAATTTAATAATTATCTCTTTTTATTTTGATGAGAAATAAAACTAAGCAGGTTGAAGGAGATCCAAAGTTCTGAAAACTGCCTTAAGAGAAAATTTATTAGAACCCACACTAAAGAGACGATAATGAAACGATTTCCCAACAATATTTGAAGAGATTTGGAACAACAATTAATATATATTACCGATTATGAATTTGTTCATTAGCTTTATTTTGCTAAATGCAGTATCAACACAGAATGAAACTACAGTTGCAAATGTATAAAGAAATAATTGAATTTTAAGATTTGGTTCACCAATACTTATATAGTGCGTCATTTGAATCAAACCTAATCAAATCACTGGCTGAAAAACACAAAATTAAAATAAAATATGACCTCATATCATCAAAACTGATTAAAATAATTTAAAATAATCTGAGATGTAATTCGAATGTCTATGAAAGAAATGGTATATAAATATTGTGTAGAATTACTATATAAAAAATATTAAAGAGTTTTAAATGAGATTTTTTTTGCAAATTTCCAATAACATTTTCTTTAAAAAAAAAACCAGTGTTAGTTCAAAGAAAGAAAACCAGTATCTTTTTTCTTATTTACTTAATTGAAGCGCACCATTTTTCTTGGCACCCTGAGGAGATGGCCTCAGTTAGACTAATAGTAGATCCGACCCTGTATGCTTATTACAACCATACGCATCAAAAGATTACAAGTAACACCACATTTTTTAGAACACTAAAAGAAATCCAAAAAGTCAAAAGGTTACAAAACACTGATTTTAATTATAATGATAGTATAATCTTGAAATTAGCATAATTTTAATTATAGATATCAAATTTAAATGATTCTTTATTTCTGAGAACTCTAGAAAACAGTATCAAATTTGGTTTACCATATTTATTTGAGGATTGTGATGAACATATAGATCCTGTTATTGACAATGTCTTATCAAAGAATATTATAAGTAAATATTTTCTAGAATGTATTCTATAATTCTCATTAGAATCCAAAGGAAGAGAATATGTCATGTTAGGAGATCGTGAAGTCGACTGGGAACCTCCATTTAGATTATATTTAACTTCAAAATTAAGTAATCCAAAATTTTCGCCGAGTCTTTATAGTCATGCAAATATTATAAACTATACTGTGACATTATCAGGCTTAGAAGGTCAGTTGTTATCAGCTCTTGTGAAAAATGAAAGACGGGAATTGGAAGAAAAGCGAGAAAATTTAATTTTAGAAACTAGGTAAAGATTATTAATTTTTTTTGAATATGAATATAATATAAAATATATAATATAATATAAAATATAATATAATATAAAATAAAGGGTATTTCAATATTAAAATATTATATTGTCTGTATCATTCTCAATTCTTAAAATCCAAATAAATTTGTATGCAAATTTCAAAATTCCTCTTAAAATATTTCATTTATGTACTTTGAACTGATTTTATCTTATATATCTTTTTTGACTATAATATCCTCGTAATACATTCATTTTTGGTTGACTATTCCCTTTTTTCTGGAATTGGTGCTCAACCATCTGTCAACGCAGTATTGTCAGTGCGTTTATTCGGTTTTGTATTCCGGTTATTTGATTTATTGAGAATTCTCTGTTGTAACATTATTCCCTATATTTTTATTCCTTCTAGCTAACATTGGAAACATTGTTTAAGTATTCAATATCTTGTTATGATTTGTCCTTCCTTACTGCAATTCCAACACTCTTATTATCGATAACATTAATTAAACCAATGTCCTGTCCTTCTGCAGTTTTCACTATATTTCTCAATGTTTTCATTGCTCGTCGTCTCTGTTTTGTTGTCTGCTTCCACACTATTTGTTGTTTTGTGATATATTATTTGCAGTATGCCTCGTAAATTAGTTTTGTTGTCATTTCTGGTTGTACGGTTAGATTGTTCTTGTTTATTTTCACTAATTCCTCTTATTGGCTTCTATTTATCCATGTACCAAGTAATTGGATACCGCCATCTCGTGGATCAGTCTTCCGTCGTATTCCTTTAACCCTCGCTTCCATTTCCTGCTTGGCCTTAACCACCAACTAGGGTCCTCTTTTTCGAGATTACAGGGTTATCTAGCCAAATCGGTCGATATATTCGCCTTTGATAAAAGTGTTGAGGATACCTAAATGAAAATGACATAATAAATAAATAAATTACCTGGCGGAAGATCGCCATGACAAGCGGGACGATTTATGGGCACTCAGAAAAGAAAACGGAAGTAAAAAGAAATTAAAAATGAGAAAGATAAAACGAATAAAAGGAAACAAACAAGAAATTAAAACAAAGGTCATTGTTAATTAAGTACATATGAAGGTGGAATTTCAAATTCCAGAAAAAAAGCTGTATCTTGACAGCTTGTCAAAGATAACGAAATTGTCGGTAGAAGGCGGCTTAATAAAAAAGGAAAATGGAAAAATATCTTGATATCTGTCAGAGATAAGGCTGATGTAGAGGAAAAGGAAAATGGTAAACAGAATCTGTCGCCAGTGCCACAAATAAAATAAATATATAAAGGAAAACTGGTGGACATGAGAGGAGAACAAAAATTGGAAAAGTGGGAACAAAATTGAGACAATTTGTGAGGCGATTTGAGAGACAATTTGAGAGATAAAATTATTGGAGAAAAATTAGACAACGTCGGACGAAACGTTGTTGGAGAAACGATTGTGAAAAAGAATTGTAAAGAAAATAATTGTGAAGAATAATTGTTGGAGAAGATTTGAATAAAAGAATTAGTCGAAAAATTAAACGAAAAGAAGTTACTTGATTATTTGAATAAACTTGTGAAGAAGGTCAAAGAAAACAACCAGCTCAAAGTCCCAGTTGATAAACCAATCAGTAATTTGAAATCTTTCAATCCGGTGTTATACGCAAGTGCTATTCCTCACCGAGTGTTGTAATAAGCATTGTATAGTCACCAAGCAAAGTGTTGTATTGATTGTCAGTGTAAAGAGAAAGTTTATTTGTGATTATCAATAAAGATTTCTGTTGTCATGTGTATTTTTGGATCGTATAAAGACACGCTTGGAGTCAGAGTAACATTTAATTTTATCACCAACTCTATAACCCAACAAAAGCTTTTTTTAGTTTGTTTTTTTTCTACTTTGAGATTTCTCATTTGCTATTTTTCTTGGAAATAAGTCTCAAGTACTTCTCGAGCTTTAGGAAAGATTCGCGTTTTTCTTTCTCCACAAGAAATAGTTTGGAGAGGAAAGCGTGATTTTCTCCAATTCTTGACTTTATAGGCATTTTACTACCCAAAATCATGAATTCTCAATTGGCCTAAGTAGTGGGATGTGTCACCTCTGGCACACTACCCCCCCCCCAGGGGGGGTAAAAAGAAATTTTTTTCAAATTTCAAACAAAGACATATGACTCATCAAGCATTGATTTAAATAATGTTCTGATCCACATTTCACACAAATTGGTTCCTTTTTCCGAGCACTGCTAACCTCTATCTTTCTCCTACTATCCGTAAAATTCGTGCCCCTATTCGCATTTCCGAAGTTAGTTGTTGGGGCGACAGTTCTACATTTTGTCCGCTCTTCTCCAAACAGAATGCTCATTGCTTGCCGATGCCTATTCGCTTCTGTTTTGATCCACTCGGCTAGCGTTTGCACATTTCCCTCTCTCCCCGAATCACAATGGCGTGACCACTGAATCAGCATGGTCTCTGGCAGCTTCTTCAGCAGTTGGTGATACAACATTCCGTTGTTCAACTCGCCTTCCCTCTTCTGTTCCTTGAAATTCAGGATGAGGTTTCCTAGCAGCTCTTCAAACCGCTCTAGGTCCTCCAAGACGTTGAGCCTCACTGGGAAGAACCTCTGCACCGCATCCAGGATCATGGAATAGGATCTTTCTGGTGCCCCATACCTTTCATCAAGTAATTTCATCGCCGCCACGAAAGCCTGCGAGCCATATCCAATATAGGCAATTAATTGCAGCGGCTTCCCTTCCAAGTACTGTCTCAGGTACAAGTACTTTCTCTCACTCGGCTCATCCGTGTCCTCGATGCAGGCTCTCACAATTGCCCTCCATCCAGGATATTCCATTACCTTTCCATTAAAGATCGGCAGCTGCAAGGGTTTCAAACCCATTATGCACTTCTGTTTCTCATTGGGCTCTTCGCTCCTAAATGATTTTTCTGTGCCCTTCCGCGACTCTACTCTAAAACTCTCTTCCTTCTGCGTGAGGACCAGATCACCGATTCTGCTGAAATCCGCTTCTAACCGTTTCAGATCTGCCTCAATTTCCTTTTCTTCTTTCTCCCGCCCTAATTCCCGAGCATTATTCCTCAGCTCCTCCAATTCGTTTATGACTTCCTCATACTTATCTTCGTATGCCTCCATTCTACTTTGATCTTCCCCAGGGTCCGATCCATCTCCTAAGGCCCGGTTACGTAGGCGCCCTAACGAAATCTTCCACCCGGTTCGTCTCTTTTAACCTGCCTCGAACTCCGCATCTGATACTGGACTTCCCCCTGCCAGCCCCAAAACCAGATGTACCGTGGCTTCTTTCCTAACGTTATAATCTAATAACGTTAAGCCATCTTTTAATACTTTCCCGGCACAATTAAGTTTTTGCCGCCCTGTGGGTATCCCTTCCTATTCTTGAATTTTAGCCTTAACATTCTCAATAGTATCACTTGATTCTACTTCCAAAGTTATTGTTTTTCCTGTCAATGTCTTCACGAATATTTGCATTCCACCCCTCAATCGCAAAACTAAACGCAAAGTAGACTCCTTTTGAATATTATTATCAAATAATGTTCGCTCATCTTCTAATTGTTTCCCCGCGAAAATTAATCGTTGCTGGTCAGGTGGACTACCTTCTTTATCTTGTATTTTCGCTTTAACATTTTCTATCGTGTCACTAGATTCAACTTCGAGAGTAATTGTCTTCCCTGTTAATATTTTGACAAATACCCGCGCCAATCCACCTCTAATGGGGTTAGGGAGGGCAGGCCCTAGGGGAAATGTTTCAAAAGTATCAATTATAATAAAAACATAACACCTATACCCTATTGCTAATACAATAAAAAGGTCATTCATTGAACATATAAAAAAATCATACATAAAAAATCTATATAATACCTTGTTCCGGCTGGCTAGCCGGAACCACGCTCTGCTACCATGATTAAGTCCAAACGACTGAATAAAGCTGTTATTTTCCTCAAAAGAGGACATTGGATCAATTGTTAATAATGTCTTGTCCAGTTCAGATGTTAATCGAGCTGCTTCCATTTGTGCACGATAAACTTGCGATCGACAATCAGGGATCACGTCCATTCCAACGTCAGATTTTAAAGCAGCCATAATCATACGACTATTGATTTTCATTTTTTCTGGTATCTATGAAATAAACGCCAAAGCACCCTGATGTTTTAATTCGGACAACTGAGAAAATCGGTTGGATAATTCTTCAATGAAATAATTTCTGATTTCCGTTTTGCAAACAAATCGATTTGAAAGATCCGACATAGCATGATTCAATGTTATTTCCTCACGAATGAAAAATACAATATCGTTGCTTTTATTGACGAACTTATCGGTGAATTTAGAAGACTGGATCCCATGCATAATCATGAAAAATGATGGCAACGACTGTGAAAGTTCCGTGACAATCGATACGATTAATTTAATGTTGTTAAGATATTCTTCAACTGAAAGATCACATTTAACACCTGAAGCCATTTTAACAAAAACTTTTTCCCTCCAAATTTCGATTCAAAAAGCTCCGGTAAAACAAAACAAAATTCCAGAATTTTCTACAAAACCAATTTACAATCAAATAAAAATCAATTCACAATTAAACCACCTACCCACAAACCTCAATCCATGAATTTCTCACACCAACAAGAACCGGTCTAACCAGACCGCGCACACAGACGCGATAGAAAAGTCAAATAAATGCCAGTCAGAGGCAATCCCCCTCTGACTGGTCGAAACACTTGATGTGTTACTTAAATATTTAAAGTACAATTGTTCACACATATTTAAAAATTTGGACATTGTGTAAGAATTGTTATTTACCTTCAGTTTTAATGATGACATTTGCAAAGTTACTTTTGATAAAAATTTGACAAATACACTTGAATTAAAGAAGCAAAAATATCGGGAAAAATCGAATGGTGTACGTAAACCAAGAATAATTTGAACATCAACAACAAATGATCATATATACTGACATTATTAAGTCCATAATTGTTGGCGACTCAAGTGTTCCTCTGTTTAAATCGGTATGGATTGGATGAAGTTGTCATTATAAATATCAATAATCCCATGTATTTATCAATTTCAAGCTCATGTATAAACAATATAGAAATAAATATTCCTGATGATAGTGGAAAACCTGTAAACTTGTAAAGATTTGAAAACTCATTTGACACTACATTTTCGTAAAATCGATGACTAATTCTGATATTATTAGTATGGTACGTATTGGTAGTTTTGGTATGAAAACTGCTAAAGATGTGATTATGAATGAACAGAAAATATTACCATCCCTAAAATCAAATGCTTTAGCTGAATTAGGGAAAGTTCTACCAGGGGTTGCGGGTATGTTCCAAAATGTAAAAGCTATGAAATATCACGTATAAACAATACAAATGAAAGGATATAAAACTATATTTGCAAAATGATTTGTGGTAAATCCGAATTATGTATATTGATCGACCATCGCTTCAGGCTGTAATAGAATTTGGGGCATTTGAGTAAGTTTTTCCTATGAATTCAATTACTGATAGTAAAAATGATATCGAGTTTTATATTAATGGTAAACAACAAAAATTTGGTGACAAAAGAATGCCTAATTTTATTCTGATTACACTTCAAAGTGAATCACAATATAATGGATCATATACTGCTTCCAGCTCAATTTTCAAAAACATTGGTGTTACATCTTTTACTTTGTCGAAAAATACTAATTATAGAGAAACACATATCCAATATTTCGATAGTGATAATTACTGTGCTACATATATGCAAACTATTGTGAGAAATCTTGATTGTTTCGATAAACTCTTGAGTTGTGGAATAACTCTTGAAGAATGTAAAACAAAATACCCATTTATTACATTTATTTTAGTCCCCGATTTTGATGTAAATTAGAGTCAATTACCACAAAACGGGAATTCACGGCTGAGTATAAAGTTTGGCAGAGCCATTACTGATCCTGTGCATGTTATAATATATGGAGTATTTGAAAATGAGGTTCAAATTACTTCAAATAGAACCATGATGGTATAAATGTATACAGAAATTATGTTAAAGCTGACATGAAGTAAGTTTTTGATTTATTATTTAATTTATTAATGTAGTTCTGTTCAGGTTAATCAAATTGGAAAACAAATATTGGGAAATGAATTTGTAGGAGTTTTCCCCTCGATAAAATACCTTATTTGAGCAATAATCAAGCCATAATTGTCAATACTTATTCGTCTCATCTTGGTGGAGAACATTCGATTGCTATATATGAAACTTGGTAATATATTCGTGTTCGATCCTATGGGTTTCTATTTTCCTTTTTTGTTCATATCAAAACTGCAAACAATGGGTTTCAAATATGTTTCAAAATTCATTGACCCAAACATGTGGTCAACTCTGTTTTGCATGGTTGTTACTAAATATTTGATGTTTAATAAATGTATACTGTATAAATATTTGCTATTATTTTATTATTTTTATTATTTTTACAAGTTTAATGCATGTTCAGTGCATATTATTATTATTATTATTATTTTTATTTTATTATTATGTTAATTAAGATTATTATTAATTTTAAAAAATATTACTATTTTAATTAGTAATAGGAAACATGGTGAGAAAGTCATCACACGATCCATGCATGCACAGTGTATGTAAACAAAGCAATGACTAACAGTAGGTAGTTAGTAGCCCGTTGCAGCTAGACCATCCGGTACCCCGGGGGGGTAGGGTTCTGCAGACATTTTTTTTGCTTTTTGGTTAAGTAACTTCATTTTGTAACTTCATTTGGTTAAGTAACATCTTATCTGGGATTTTCAATACAAAATCCGACTATCACTAAAAGCCACGATTTCTCTGACTATAGTGAGGGGGTCTCCTTGGTCCTGGAATTTTCAATACAAAATTCAATTCTCGTTATTAAACCATGAAAATTTCCAAGTACAATTAAGGTCGGTCTTCTTGGTCCTGGGATTTTCTATAAAAATAAGACTATCACTAAAAGAGCGACGATTTTTCTGACTATAGTGAGGTCCTGGGATTTTCAATACAAAATTCAATTCTCGTTAAGAAAGCAAGGATTTTACTAAGTAAATTTATGTGGGTCTTCTTGGTCCTGGGATTTTCAATACAAATATCAGTGTTTAATAAAAAAGCATGGATTTTTCTAAGTATTATTAAGGTGGGTCTCCTTGGTCCTGGTATTTTCAATACAAAAAGGTGTCCTCAGTTAAAATACATGGTAATTTTAGGATAAATAGGTAAATAGGGTTTAAATTTTAAATTAAAGTAATCAATAGGCTCAAATAAATAAATCAAGGTCTAAAATTTTAAAATAAAGTAAATTATGATCTAAATTTTTAAATTTAGGTAAATTAAGAGTTCAATTAAGTAAATTAAGGTCCAAATTAAAAATTAAAGTAAATTAAGGGCTCAAATAACCAAATAACCTAGTTGTTAGTACATGGTAGCTAGTTAATGGGTAGGTTGGGGTTTAGTGCTACCTATACCATTACGACTAGTACCTTTACCACTAGTACCCTTTCAACCAATACCCTTACGACTAGTACCCATAGCGGGTCAAAACATCCTGTCGGATAAACTCTGAGTATATATAATAAAACGAATCAACAATAATTATTTATTGAATGAAATTTTTACTTTGCAATAATAAGTCAGTAGTAATCAATAAAAAGAAGAAAGTGTTGGATGATGAAGGTAGGCACATCACCACATTCAATCTCAACAAGTATTATAGGACAGGGCCCAAAAAATATAGAGTTAATATCTACGCCGAAGAGCGTAGATAGTTAGACAGTTCAATGTTCCAACAATCAACCCAATTCCATGCAACCCAATTCAATCCAAAAACAATCCAGCAATCCGAAAATTGACTAAACATTATCGTCGAACGATCTGTGCATATTTTATCTTTTATTCCAATTGACAATTTGTGTAAATATTATTGACTAAACATTATCATCGAACAATCTGTGCATATTTTATCTTTTATTATTATTAATTTCTGTCTGAATATTTATGTAGAATGCTGTATAATTTTATCGGGTGTATATATTTATTAGATGGAGTATTTTATTAGTTAACCTTTTAATATAATTGTATACAAGGGAAAAATATTTTAATAATTTTTAATTCGATATTTAATAACAATAAATTTTAATTAATTTTTTATTCGATATTTAATAACAATAAATTTTAATAAAAATTTCTTTAATAAACAGCTGAAAAACTTTATTCATAAACAGCTGAAAAAATTTTTAGAAATAATAAGTGTTCTTAAAAACAAAATAATAGTCTTGTGGTAAAAAAATAATCGCTCTTAAGAAATAAAATAATTAATAAGTGTCTTAAAAACACTTTTGAAATAAAATAGAAAACTCAAAAATACTAAATTATAAGTATGAAAATAAAACTCAAAAATAATAATTAATTAAATTATAAGTATTATTAAAATATGCAAATAAAATATTAAATTAATTCTTGAAATAACAGCTGCCCTAAAAATTTGTATAAATAGCGACAAAAAATTAGTTTTAGTCGCCCAAAATTTAGCGTTTTTACGACTATTCGAAGGTTAATCCGGAAAATAATATAAAACCCGAAACATTACAAAACGTTTCACAAATTTTTAATATTGCAGTAATCGTACATACACAAGCATTATATAACATAATAACAAAAACATATTACAAGCGTTTCAGAAAATTTGAATATATTTTGACATTTTTGCACAGCATCTTATATGATTGTTATATTGGGTAAATTTTAGTTTAATAAATATTTTATCTATCGACTTATTTTTGATATATATAAGAACCAGTTAAGTTGAGTGTTCCCGAATATCGAGACCTCAACAAGTTTGTGAATAAAATTAGAATTCTTTAGTCTTTCATTGTAATTTAAATTATTTTCAATTCAACGTGGTGTTTTAAAGTGGTTGAAAATTATTCATTTTTTGATGACAATCATTATTATATTATTATTATTATTATTATTATTATTATTATTATTATTATTATTATTATTATTATTATTATTATCATTATTTTATTATTTACATTTAAATTTGCATTTAAATTTGTCTTTGAAAATTATTTCATAAAAATTTCCATTAAAAATTTACTTAAAAAATTATTACATTAAAATTTCTATTAAAGATTGACTTTAAAAAATATTCCATTTAAATTTCCATTTATTTCCAAATTATTGAAAAAAATATTCCATTATAATTTTCATTAAAAATTACATTTCTCAATAGGTTAGTGGTTATTCAATCTTTTGTTAATAAATTTAAAAATTTGAACCTTAATTTACTTAATTATTCTTAGTTTACCTATTTATCCTTGTATTACTTAATTGAACATTTTACACCATAATTTACCTAACAACCAAATATAACCTTTATTAAAACATTTAACCAATAATTTCACGTTGTTATTGATTAATTCACAAAGATTTCCATCTAAAATTAACATTGAGAAATATTTCATAAAAATTTTCATTTAAAATTTTTAATTCTCAAACACCGACTATTATTCTAACTTTTTGTTAATAAATTTAAATATCTTACTTTAAATTATTTATTACATTAATTTAGTTTTATTTTTAAATTTTTATTTTTATTTACTTTATTTAAAAATATTACTTTAACTTTAAAATTTTAGACCTTTGATTACTTAATTTTAAAAATTAGCCTTTAATTTACCTATTTATCTTAATTCACTGAGACATTATTTATTTTAATCCATTTTCAGACCTTTAATTCACTTTAATTTACCTACCTATCCTTAATTTACCATGCTTTTTTAATGAAGACCCCTTTTTGTATTGAAAATCCCATGACCAAGGAGACTTACCATACACCTTCGATGATATGACCACCATACTCATCTCTCAAATACGTTTAAATGAGCTATCAAATAATAAAATCCTTTGGCGGGAACTCTGAAAATTTAAATTTAAAATTTCTTAATTTTTAGCACGACCCATCGCATGACATGTGACCTAGAGGATGGCCTTGAATTTGTCATGTAATGACTCATTTCCTAGAATTTAAAAAATAGGACTCCACAAGACCACTTAAAATTATGATGTCTCATTGCCTTTGTTTCAATGACCTTGGTGAGTCATTGTCTAAATATTTGACCTTGAAAAAGATTTTTAAAAATATTTTCTTTCCGGGAGGTGTAGGAATCTTGCGAAGTCCTGGTTTTGTGGTGCCTAATCCATCTAATATTGTACCAGCAAGGAGTTTTCGAATACAGGAATTTTCGAAAGGTTGTGCACAATAAAACAAGTTCTATGGGAAGAGAACAATATCAAATCTTTTTAGTCACCTCAACATAATTTCGAGAAAATCGGAATTCTATGATACCTAAATAATAACTTATTGACTATTTTGGTGGAAATTTTCGAATATAAACTGCAGTCTACTGACCTACGGTAGTATTGTACTTCAACACTAAGACTTTAATACTTCTAAATTTTTCATATTGGAAACATGTTTATTACACATGCTTACATTATTTAAAAACAAACGAACGCACGCAAAAATTATTCGTTAGTTCGTGCGTTGATGAATGGTGAGTTACTCATTGACATATCACGATTCATAACGTTTTGCATCGTTTTTATGTTTGCTAAGTGAATAAATAGACTAATATTTGGTGAGAACAATAATAATAAGCAGTGCTTATTTATTTCCATTTTGTCAAAATATGGCTTCTAGCCTTCTACATGTAGTAATGCACTCTATATTTTAGTGCGAAATGTGCAATACTAACATCGTATAGGTTACACCATAAAGTTTATTTTCTAATTATGAGTATAGCTTAAAATGCAGAGCGGTGTACACTGTTTATTAGTTACTTTTACTTTAGCTTTAAAACGTCATTTATAAAGATTTTTTTAGTTCCTATCAAATTATGTAATTTTTTCTTTCATTCAATTTTCATTTAATTACATACGATTTAAAATAAAATTTTTAGTGAAAACAAAAGAATTTTAAAGGAGCTTGAAGATAAACTTCTATTAGAACTTGCAACTCAAACTGGAAATATTCTTGATAACTGGGAGTTGATAAACACTCTTGAAGATACAAAATCTAAGGCTGTAGATGTTGCTAAGCAATTATCTCAGTCAGTCATAGTTTCAACTGATATTGAGCGCCAAAGAGATGGATACAGGACGGCTGCGAAGCGTGGAGCAGTTCTATTTTTTGTATTAACTAATTTATCTGTTATTAATGCAATGTATCAATTTTCACTTGGATCGTATTTGGTCGTATTCCTAAAAGCGATTCGTAAAGCTATGCCAGACAGTTCTCTTGCTAAACGGTTGAATAATATAATTACAACCTTAACATTTCATGTTTACTGTTATGGTTGTACAGGTAATTTAAAATTCAATTTCTTTATGAAATTTTCAATGTTCTATAGTTAATTCATCACTAGTTTAAATAAAGAATAAATCTTTGATAATCTATGACTCCTATTCCTTTCCAATAAATTTACAAAGTATTTCGGAGGCAGTATAAAATATAAAGAATTTATATTTATTTATACGTGATTAATAAATTGAATTCGTTCAAATAGTTTCACTATAGGCTTACCACCCATTCGGTTTTCGCACGAACAGTTCGGTAATCAAATGAATTGTTCGTTGTTTGTTTGGCACCCAGACCGAACGCTAAAATGTTCGGTTATTGTATCAATTAATTAAATTCCATGTAAAAAAATTAAAAAAAATTAATTTAGCTTAAAAATATACTGAAGAAGTGATAATTCTTTCATAATGACTGATATATTTATTTAATATATTATGAAATAAAAAGTGCTAATTTTAATTTTTTGTCTTTGTTTTTTCGTTTTATACATTTAATATTAATATTTAAATAAATATTATAGATACACTTATTATAAAATTGATTTTTTATTTAAATTATTATTTTTTTTAATTGGTTTGAGTGTTCGTATATCGGTCGAGAAAAAGTGGTAACCCTATTTCATTGCAATAGTAAAAAATAATTTAAGATGCGAAATTGTTTTCGATGACTTATCATTGGAAAAAGGTGTATGATATGCTTGGAGGGTTAGAAATAATAAGTTTAGGGTTTTGATTTATAATTCGATAAGGTAAAGATATTAAAAATTAAATTATTCAGAATTTTTTGTTGGTTGTTATGAATTGATAAAATATCAATAGAATATTTAAAATAAAGACATTTTGAATGTAGTTCAAGTATAAGAAACAAATTACATAACATGCTATGAAAAAGTTGAACCATTTAATGAATTTTTGTCCCAATGAAATGACTACAGAAAAAGTAGAAACAATATTTTGAAAAGAAAGCAGTAGTAATAAAAATTATTTTTTAGTTTCCTTTTTTTTATCCACTGTTTTATTTTAAATTTTGAAGGTCTGTATTTTTCTGAAAATTCCGGGTGAACTAACAATTATTAAATAAAAGATATTGACATCATTCAGATATTCCTATTTTAAAAGTCAGAAAAAGTATAAATTTGAAATTATATTTTGAAAAAATAGGAATGTCGAAGAATAAAGGTTGTTCTCTGCACTGAATCAAATATGTACAAAAATTCTCTTATGAATGACGACTGGGTGCATAAGGCGTACCAAGCTCAAACCATGCCGTTGGCCGCATTGACATTTTTAGACTTGTGAAAGGCCGCATAGAAAATTACAAAATTTAAAACATTTATTATTAAAACTAAAAATATAATATTGTCTTTTTCAAAAATATATACTTTCAAAGTATATTCTTTCAATAAACAACAAAACTATGTACTACAATACATTATACAGTACGTAATAGGTATAATACCCGAAAACGTTTGGCTGAAACTAATTCCTCAATACTCGGTTTCAGTTGCTGCAAGGATGCAACTTTCATCACTTAATCTTTAACGTTGTTGGGTCTTAGATGCCTTCATGAGAGGAAAAAATTGTTCACACAAATAATTTTTTTCCAAACATACATAATATTTTAGCAGCAAATGAGTTAAGTTGTCGAAATTTATCTGACTGCAAATAATTGTAGAACTAGGGTGCGGTCTCTCAGAGTTTGTGCTTTGTCATCGACTCTATCCGCAACAGTATATTTTTCTAAGTCAATTTTTAATGAATTAATTTTTAAAGATAATTTTTAATGAAAGTTTTTATGAAATATTTTTTAATGTAAGTTTTAGATTTCAATCACTGTGGATTATTCAATGACCACATAAAATTATTGTTTAAATATGTAAATATGTTAAATATTTGGTTGTTAAGTAAATTATGGTGTAAAATTAAGTAATAAAAGATAAATAGGTAAATCAAGAATAATTAAGTAAATTATAGGTTCAAATCTTTGAATTAAAGTAATCAATGGATATTATTTGGTAAACGAGGCTAAATTAAATAAAGAGTTAAATTTTAAAGTTAAAGTAATATTTTTAAATTAAAGTAATCAGTGGTCTAGAATTAAATTAAATTAAAGTTAAAAATTTTAAATTAAAGTATGATTTTTAAATTTATTAACAAAAAGTTTGAATAACCAATTGCTTTTGAGAAATAAAAATTTAAATGAAAATTTTAATGGAATAATTTTTTAAGTTAATTTTTAATGGAGATTTTTATGAAATAATTTTCAGAGACAAATTCAAATGCAAATTTCAATGATAATAATAATAAACTAATAATAATGATAATAATAATAATAATAATAATAATAATAATAATAATAATAATAATATAATAATAATAATAATAATAATAATAATAATAATAATAGTAATATTAAAAATAATTCAATAATCAGATACCAACAACTACCAAGTACTTACTACAAGATACCAAGTACAGGTATTCCTCCTACAACACGGTCGATAGGTTTCTATAATATGACGTGTTATGTGAAACCGTGATATAGGAGACTAAAAGCTGGTATAAAAACAGGGGTTAAGTTCCAAAAAAATATTTTAATGCCACAGAAGAAGCTTTATTTCTATTAAAAATAACAAAAATAAATAAAAATCCAATTAAATATATAAAAAAACAAATATGAATCCACGTAAATACATAAAAAACAAACAAAAATCGGCATAAACATATATGAATGTATATTATGAATTTAGTTTAGTAATTTTCTTCATCATCGCTGCTTAATTCAATTAAATTGGAACGTTTTTTGGCTGAATAATATCATCTTCACTTTCTGAACTTGCATTTATATTTTGTTCACCTGCTGATATCTTTAAAAAATCCGAAATCTTGTTTTGTTTCCTTGTCCGTTCAAAGTTGTTGTAAATTTCTTGATCTGGTGATATGCAATTTTGTAATTCCCTTTTGAATTTTCGGCTTCTTTCAGCGCAAGAACAATAATTCCATTTTTTTGGCCAAGTCTAATCCTTCCTGTAATTATTTTAGTGTCAAATTATCAACTTCATTATCTTCATCAGAGCTAGAATCAATTTCCTTCACTTGATGTTCGGATGCCATTTCTACCAAATCTGCTTCCCAAACTTCTAGTTCTACTAATAAGTCTTGCACATCTTCAATAGCCATATCCACAAACCCTTCTCCTCCGATCGACCTAGCAAGTTCTAATATGCCACCAATTTCATTTTCTCTTGATTTATGCACGTTTTCTATCTCAACTACTGCTGGCCATATCTTTTTCCAACATCGATTTAATGTTGTAATTTTCAGCTCTTTCAGCGATAAGGATATGATATCGATGCAGTCTTTAATTGGAAATTGCTTCCAAGCTTCCTTTACATCAGTTATGTCTAAAATCCATTGTAAGTCTTAAAGGTATAAATAATACCTTGATCCAAAGGCTGTAGCAATGAAGTGGTTTTAGGAGGTAGAAACACTATTTGGACGTTAGGATGACATAAGTCTTACGGGTGACCTAGCGCATTATCTACTAGTAATAGCGCCTTGAAATGTAAATTATTGCGCTTTAAATCAGTTTCTACCTCTGGAACAAAACAATTTAAAAACCAATTTCTAAATAAATCAGCAATTACCGAAGCTTTTGAATTTCCTTTCCAATATACCGGTAAAGCGTTTTTATTTATGCTTTTAAGTGCACGGGGATTCAAAGATCTATAAATTAGCATGGGTTTTGTCATATAATCTCCCGAGGGCATTACTGCACAAAAGTAACGTTACACGATCTTTTGATACCTTAAATCCAGGTGCAGTTTATTCATTTCTTGATATAAATATTCTATTGGGCATTTATTTCCACCAAAGCCCAGTTTCATCGTCGTTAAAAACTTGTTTTGATGTGTATCCTTTTTCTCAATTATTTTTTTTAACTTTTCTGGATATGACTGCTGATGCAATTTCACCTTGAATTTTTATATTGTAAAGTGAAAAACACTTTTTACATTTCTCAAGCCAACCTTTACTGGCAAGAAAATCTGGGTTCACAGAAGATTCTCCATTTTGTTTAAGATGGTTATAAATTTTAAGAGCTTTTTGCCTAATTATATTACTGTCCAATGGAATCTTTTTCTGACAGCTATTATCAATCCAAATGCTAAGTGCTTTCTCCATTTCTTCAATTATTGGCACACGGGACGAGCTGAAAACTGCGGATTTCGAAGATCCTGCAACAACAGCACTCCTAATTTCCTTCTAACTTTTCTTAATTGTGCGGACTGTCGCCTCATTTAAATTTAGGGTTTTTGCAATGTGTGATGCTTTTTCTCCTTTTAGCAGACGATCTAAAATTTGTATTTTTACTTCTAAAGAAATAAACTTTCTCTTCCGAATTGTTTTTATATTTTCACCAGACATAGTTTAGGACTGAAATTTATTTTTCAAAAAATAATCTTACTTAATTACAAAAATTAACACCTTATTTATTACCTTTAAAAATTTAATAAAATCGATTACTTTTAAATTAAAATTTATTTAAATATTTTCTTTACAATTCCACACAATTCATAACTATTGGCTATAAAAACATCTGCATAGAATTTTTAAATTTAGGAATCTAGCAAGCATACTGAGATTTTTTTTGTAACAGCGAATTTGTGTACATACACAAAAAATTAATTAAGACTTGCATTCTTGAAATAATAAAATAAGGGTATTCCCAAATTATATTTTATGTCAATATTATAATTTTATTAAAAAAAAATAGTGTTGTAGAAGTACCGTGTTATAAGAGGTTTTTGGAAATTTTTTTAATCGTGTTAGAGTGAAATCGTGTTGTGGAATACTGTGTTGTAGGAGAGATAATTACAACCAAGTAAAAATAAACAAGTACTAACAACCGCATACATATACATAAAATTTATTAATCAAGTATTTTAAGCTCTTCTTAATTCAGCCAGTAAAATATTTCTTATATTCTTGTCAAAATCTAAAAAGTTAACCAGATACTTGCAACAATGTACTTTTAACAAACAGCTAATTACTAGATACCTAACAACTAGGTACTATCTAGGCACTATTTACAAACTATTACCAACTACCGGCTACTAAATATTTTTAACTAGATACTAATAAATAAGTACCAACTAGGTACCAAGTACCAACAACCAACTAAGTATTCTTCATTGTATTTTATCAAGTGCTTTTCAAATAAATTAATTTTTTTATTCGTGTTCAAAAATAATTTTAATTACAATCAATAATAAATAATTGTCAACCACTTTAAAACACCACGTTGAATTGAAAATAATTAATATAAAATTACAATGAAAGACTACAGAATTCGAATTCTAATTCACAAAAGATTTGCTTAACTTTTGATTGATTACTACTGACTTATTTTTGCAAAGTAAAAATTGCATTCAATAAATAGTTATTGATAATTTTTTTTATTGCTATGGGTATTGGTGACAAGGGTACTGCTTACATTCAACATGTCGTAAGGGTATTGGTCACACTCAACCCCCAACCTACCCATTAACTAGCTTCCATGTACTAACTAGATCTCAAACAACTAAATACTAAACATTTACAACTAACTACGATGTACTAACAATCAACAGAAAAACCTATCGAGAAATTAACAAATATCAACCTACAACTTGTTACTAATAACTAGATACTAAGTATTTACAACAAGATACCAAGCACTGTCAGCCAAGTACTTAAAATTAGAAACCAATTACCAACAATCAACTAACAACACATAAAAATAATAGCAATTAAATACAAAATATTCTTGATCACATACAATATCTTCTTGTCATCATCTACAAAATATGAATTTTCTTTAACTCTTACAGACACCAAACATTCTACCATTGAAATAATTTAGTATCTTATAATAAGAGTCCACTAAAGGATTTAAATTCACTAAAAATTTCTACAAATATTTCACCCATCAAACATCTAACTAGAGATGATATATATTGATTATAATTCTTCATCGATTCAGCCAATCATTTTCAAGCAATTAAAGCAAACTAAATCACAAATTTCAGTATATCATACAATAATTTTCAAGTAAATTTAAAATATCTGTTCTTGATAAAGTTAACTGATTTTTTAGCTTATGATTTTTAAAATTTCATCAATATGTAAATGGAAATATTCTTAGAAAATATAATTATTGAAAAAATTATTTAGTCAAAATCAATATCATTACAATATCATCATCATCAAAATTTATTCTATCAATTGATTATTGTAAAAACTTTAATTATTAACATGTCATTAAAAATTAATTTTTATTTAAAATTAAAAAACAAGTCAATAAAAATACAGAAAATTATCAAGAAATTAATTAAATTTATCTTAGAATTAACTTAGAATAAAAAACTTTTAAATATTCTTTCAATCCACATGAAATTCATAAAAATGATAGAAATTCATAAAAATGGTAAAAATTCACTTGAATATTTACTAAAACCATCAACTCTAAAAATTACCAATGAATACCTTAAACAACAAATTTATATAATAAGGATATATAATAAAAACAATTAACTCCATCTAAATTTATCATTGAATCAGTCAAATTATCACGGATCATTGCTGGTAAAAGATATTATTCTAAAGTGGTAAGCAATTGTAGGATAAAAATGAAAGAGAATTATTTTTTGATAAACTTTGATAAAATTAACAATATTATTATTATTAACAATATTAACAATATTATCTTCATTAATATGAGGAAATTATTCATTGAACCGATTACTCTATGATAAATTAATAATTGAAATGGGTGAAAATAAGCGTTAGAGTTATTCATTAATGCTTTATGGGAAGTAAATACTGAGAAGTGGCATAGATAAATATGTAAAATTTAAATTATTTCTAATATAATACTTACTAAATCGGGGGAAATATGAAAACAATTATCATAAAAGATAATATTAAATATGTTTCAATATTTCAATTTCGAAAATAATTATCACAAAAGATAATATTAAATATGTTACTCTTTTTAATCAAAATAAGATAAATAAATAAAAAAAATAAATAAAGTTGATATTAATTAAAAGAAGAATGTTTTGTGAATTAGAATTGGAATACTATAGTCTTTCATTGTAATTTTATTTAAATTATTTTCAATTTAACGTGGTGTTTTAAATAGGTTTACAATTATTCATTATTGATTGTAATTAAAAATATTTTTGAACACGAATAGAATTGATTATTGATTACTTTAATTTTAAAATTTAGCACATAATTTACTTTATTTTAATTTTTAAGACCGTAATTTGCTTTAATTCAAAAATTTTAGCCATTATTTAATTAACAACCAAATATAACCCTTATTTACTTTAATTCAAAAATCTGAGCCTATTTGTTACTTTAACCCAATTTTTAGATCATAATTTACCTATTTATTCTTAATTTACCATGCTTTTTTAGTATAGATCGATTTTTGTATTGGAATTCTCAGGATATTCTCAATAATACTTAGAAACATCCATGTTTTTTTACTGAAGAGTGATATTTGTATTGAAAATATCCTGAGACTTTAAATTACTATGGCTTTTTTATCGATAATTGAAATTTGTATTGAAAATCCCAAGACGAAAAGACCCACCTTAAAAATACTTGGAAATATCCATGCTTTTTTAGTGAAGACCCCTATTTTGTATTGAAAATCCCAGGACCAAGGAGATCCACCTTAATTTACTTTGGAAAATCATCGGTTTTTTAGTGAAGACTCCGTATTTGTATTGAAAATATCCTGAAACCTTAAATTACCATGCTTTTTTAATAAGGCGACCAACTATTTTTTGCTGAAAAAGAGTACACTTTGCAAGTATTTCATAGGTGAAAGAAAAAGAAGAAAAAACGATAAAAACTTTGTTTTCTTTTAAAAACATATTTTTCTTCGGAGTGGATTTTTTTTGCTAAATGAGGATGTTCGTCTAATAATGCAGCCACATCCGAACAACTTTCATTTTGCATATTAAATTTGACCGTTAAGATGGCAGATAATGATTTTACAGAAAGTTGCGACTTCTCACTGCTCCGATAAGCATTCCCTAGTGAAAATACCCTTTCAACAGCAGCATTAGTGCCTGGACAACATAAGGAAATTTCTATTAAAACTTTTAAATTTTCATGTGGGATATGTTCTACTCTAAAATGCCGAAAGATTTCTACCCATCTTTTGTCAAGTTCTATTTTCTCATAGTTCCATTTCTTTAATAACAATATCTTTTACTTCCTTCATTACAAATTCGACAGCTGAAGAAACTTCTTTCCATTCAATTTTACTATTTAGAAGGGTCCATTTGAAATAATTTAATGCTCTAAAGTTCACTATCCATTCTTCGATATATTCATAGCAAATTTTATAAAAATTTTTAACTTCTTTTAAAAATTCATTTTTTATTCCGGGATTGAAATCTTAGAATTAGTGGTAAAAATCTATCATTGAATCTTGATTTACATTGCAGTATGAAATTGTTTAATATAATACAAACTTCTGCTGCTGAAATTTTATCTCCTTCAATTTGTAGAATAACTTTATGAAACAACGACGCCTGACTGTGAATAAAATAAAGCATAAGTAGATGGATTGGGCACCGCTGGCACAGGGCACCGCTAGCACAGTACCCCCCCCCGTCGTAAAATTTTTTAAAAAATTCTAAGTCTAAAAGTACATTTTTTTCAAGGTCAAATTTAAACAAAGACCATGACTCATACTATGACTCATCAAATTTCTCAAGGTCATTTAAACAAAGACCATGACTCATCCTATGACTCATCAAGATCATTTTTCAAGGTCATATGACTCATCCGATGAGTCATAAAAATTTTCAAGGTTATTTAAACAAAGACCATGGCTCATCAAGGTCATTTTCAAGGTCATATGACTCATACTATGACTCATCAGGGTCATTTTCAAGGTCATATGACTCATCCGATGAGTCATAAAAATTTCCAAGGTCATTTAAACAAAGTCTATGACTCATTCAAGGTCATTCTCAAGGTCATATGACTCATCCGACGAGTCATAAAAATTTTCAAGGTCATTTAAACAAAGACCATGACTCATTATTATTATTATCATATTATTAACAAAGGTAACGCAAGGTCATTCTCAAGGTCATATGACTCATCCAAGGTCATGTGACTCATTCAAGGTCATTCTCAAGGTCATATGACTCACCCAAGATCATTTTCAAGGTCATATGACTCATTCAAGGTCATTCTCAAGGTCATATGACTCATACGATGACTCATCAAAAATTTTCAAGGTCATTCTCAAGGTCGTGTGACTCATACCATGACTCATCAAAAATTTTCAAGGTCACCTGAGTCATCCTATGAGTCATCAAGGTCATTTTCAAGGTCTCATGACTCATTCAAGGTCATTCTCAAGGTCATATGACTCATACTATGACTCATCAAAATTTTTCAAGGTCATCTGAGTCATCCTATGAGTCATCAAGGTCATTTTCAAGGTCGCATGACTCATCCAAGGTCATCCCCAAGGTCATATGAGTCATCGCGATGAGTCATCAAGGTCATATTATTATTTTTAAAAAATATTATTATTTTTATTATTATTTTTAAAAAATATTATTATTTTATTTTTAATTTTTTCAATGTTCCCGTCAACGAAAATTAATAATCGATAGTTTAAAGCTCAATCCAAGACCTTTCGAACGAGCTATATATCTTGTTATTATTATTATTATTATTATTATTATTATTATTATTATTATTATTATTATTATTATTATTATTATTATTATTATTATTATTATTATTATTATTATTATTATTATTATTATTATTATTATTATTATTATTATTATTATTATTATTATTATTATTATTATTATTATTATTATTATTATTATTAATCTATATACTCCGAGTCTATATACTCCGAGTCTATCCGACAAAATAACAAAGGTAAACTAAATATTGATGTACTACTATTTGTCTTACATGTATATAGTATGATATTCATTAATCAGTGTTGAACAGGCTTGACACTTGCGAACATTCTTCTCGTGACACTTAGAACAAACAATTACGTGACCACACGGTAAATACAAAACCGAAACTCGATTTTCTTTACAAATTGAACAAGTTAAATACCTTTTCTTAACATCGTTCAGTTTTTTCGTTAGCTTATTTTCAATCAAATCGGCTTTCGCTATCCATTCATAAATCAATCTACTATATCCAGGTTTCAACCTTAAATACATACAACTCCAAAAGTATTCATTCAGTGAATCGTTGTTTACTGCTATTTTTTCTAAGTACATTAAATAACAAGATAACTTTAAAATGGATTTCTCATAATTAAATAAATCAAACAAATATTCAATAGAGGAATGTTTGAAAATTTTTAAAATATTTATGATTTGCTTATCACTTTAAGTATCATGATTATTTATAAAATTTTTCAACTATGTTGTTAAAAAATTTCAATGAAATTTCAGAATAGGTTGGACTTAATTTTTCCTTATTTCTAGTAGGACTTCCTTGCTATAAATGACATATAAAAAATATTGACAAAATAATAAAGTTACCAAATGTTACCACATTCATCAGTTTTATTTGTAGAAATCATTAGTAATAAATTTCTTAATAACTAAATTACTTTTGTTTTTACATTTATAAAAATTGTGATAGCCAATCAAAATAGAGCTTTCAAAATGTAGAAATTGTAACCATCAAATGTATAACAATAATAATAAGCATGACTAGTACCCTTGCAACCTGTTTAAAGTTTTATTATTATTATTATTATTATTATTATTATTATTATTATTATTATTATTATTATTATTATTATTATTATTATTATTATTATTATTATTATTATTATTATTATTATTATTATTATTAATAATATTATTATTATTATTATTATTATTATTATTATTATAGTCATTGATATAGCTGCATGCTCACTGCAGACTATATAAAAATATACTGATATAGCTGCACGCTCACTGCAGACTATATAAAAATCACCATTAAATATAAAAAAAATTATAATAAAACAACGAACCAAATACTTGAAAAAATTTAAAAAAAAAATCTGATTACAAATTTTTATTCAATATGTATATATAAATACAAGTTTTATTCAATATACAAGTTATAATACAAGTTATAATACAAGTTATAAATACAAGTTTTTGTAAATCAAAATAAAAGTTTCTATACAATTTTCACAATTTTCAGTTGTCCTATTGAAATTTCATCTTCGTCCCATTCGCTGTCGTCAAAACTGGGACTTGGAGCTGGACCGAATTCCTCATCATATTCGCTTAATTCATCAACTCCTAAATAGTGCCCAAATGCGTAACTTATGTTTTTGCCTAGCCACGCGCGCTTATCATCATTATTACTTAGGGCAATTTTCGAATTTTTAAATGTAAAAAGTTGGTGATTTCTAGTACCTATTCTAGTCTGCGGTACAGAAATTACCTGATTTGAATTAAAGCAATTTAAATACGACTCATGATTTATTGATGTCCCACGTAATTTAACCCCTTTCGCTTTTACCGTTTCATTACTACCTAAAAGACTATAACATTTAGGGCGTAAGAAAACCCATTCAGAATAACCTAATCCCTTGCTCTCATCTTTAAACTTCCCGATGACAGAGTCAAGGTTCCTATTATACAAGGGGTGTGTTGGATCGTAATTTGACGTATCCAATAAATTATCCGAGATCATCTGAGGTAATAAAGTTGATAATTTTAAATTTTTTATTTCCAGAAAGAAACTGTCGGTATCACCGGCAATAATATTTATAATACATTTATATTGTCGCCTGTACTTCTCCAAATCAATATATTGGAGCTGGTACATCCGCAGTTTAGACAGATCTAGTACTGTTTGACCGATGTAGCTAGGTCTGTCTAAACAAATTGAATCTTTTTCCAAATGTGCCGCAATCAGATCGTCATCGATTCTTATAGACTTTCTGAAAGTCGGCTTTGAGGAGTATACTATCATCTTTTCGGATGAATTACACAACCTCAAATTCATTCGTTTTTTCAGATTTTCAACGGATTTACCGTACAAGCTGTTATTATACAATTTAAACAAGTCCCTATATATTTCGCTAGTAGACTGAGATCGTAAAGTGGTGTTGGTGTCTATGTACGATTTAAAGATAGGTCCTTGTTTAAACTTTATACAACGATGAATATTTACAACCACCGCACCTAATTCTATATACAATTTGAGAAGCCTCCAATGAAGAACATAGTTCCTCTTTGGCCAATGCGTAAGCATAAGCTTCTCAACTTTTGAATTAGGCGGGCACAACTTTTCCGGCGCAAGCGGAAAATCATTCAAAAAGTCATGCACACATTCCGGAATATCGATATCGACCTCCATAGTATACCCATATGGAAGGTTATCAATATCCGTGTTCATACATTCAAGTAAAACATCATTCAAATTTTCATTCACCCAAGAAAAATCACCATACGGAAGATTTTGGCTAAGAGCCCAACCATACAGATTATTAATATCAATGTACAATAATTCTGTGTCATCTGAAGTAGCCGTGTAATGTTTGTTAACAAATGTTAACCCACCCCGGATACCTCCCTCATAGAAATTATACATTTCCATGTCCTGCAAAAGTCCTATGGGTTCCGTTAATGTCATAAGCGCTGAGGCCCATGACATACCGGGAATCCCATAGAAATTAAGAGGATCCAGACCATTGTAAGCAATTGCCTTACCGCGGAATTGCTGAAAATAGTCTGCGAGGAGGTATACGTCCAATTTTAGGTAGATTAACATATAATCTAACAAATTATTACAGTTATGCTGACTCCAAATTAGTTGAGCCTCAGCGTACTGATCTTCCGTAACATCAGACCAAATAGGAGGTAATTCTAAAGTCGATTCAAGAACATCCAAAGAAGTAGCGAAATCATATGGAAAGATACCTTTAGAGTGAATCATCGACCCTTGAAAGACAGACAAAGTTAACGGAAAAGTAGTTAATGTTTTCACAGCTTTTGCTAAAGAACAATTAACAAATTGCATGCTGTCAATAAAACGAACAGGCAATTTGTTAATATATGCAATTAAAGATATAAATTTTTCTGTAGAGGTAGGTATAATATTAAGTTCCCAAAGGGGAAAATCACTGAGACCATGTTTTAAAATATGGTGGAGGTCATAGCCTCGTAAATTATGAAAGACTACTGGTAACAACTTATTAATCCTGCGAGAGACATTGCATTTCCTACATGCCGCTCCGACATATCTACCTGTAAAATGGCAATGATCTCTCACAGGATTAATAATAGCTTTTTTACACAAGTAACAAATAGTGCTAGATCGAAAGGCACGCTCCTGAGCAAAAGACAAAGTAGACATACCTTTATGACCTTCAAGTTCATAATATGGCAGGACAATTGTGACAGCAATTTCCTCCACTTTNTATTATTATTATTATTATTATTATTATTATTATTATTATTATTATTATTATTATTATTATTATTAATATTATTATTTTAACTACTGTAGATGCACAGTGCAAACTACAAGAATTATTTTATAACTATAGTTTCGTAATCACTTTTTTAAATATTTTTATATTAATTTCATTATTTTCAGAAACGTAGTATTTACTTCCTAATTTTCATCATAAATCATTTTCATCATAAATCATTTTCGTCATATTTATTTTCAACATAATTTTCGTCATATAATCATAAATTCATAATTTTCGTCATATTTTCGTCATTTTCTTCATAAATCAAAAATCATTTTCATCATAAATTCGTAATTTTCGTCATTTTCTTCATAAATTCATAATTTTCGTCATTTTCTTCATAAATCATAAATCATTTTCATCTTAATTTTGGTCATAAATCATTTTCTTCATAAATCATTTTCTTCATAAATTTTCTTCATAAATTCATCATAAGTTAATTACAATATATTAATTACAATATATTACCAGGTTTCATATATATAGCTATCCAATGTTCTCCACCAAGATGCGACGATTGAGTATTGACGATTATTGCTTGATTATTGCTCAAATATGGAATTTTATCAAGAGGAAAAACTCCAACAAATTCATTTCCCAATATCTGTTTTCCGATTTTATTGAATTAAAAAAAAATTATTTTATTGAATTATTAAATAAATCCAGAGTATAAAAAACAACTTACTCCATGACAACTTTTTGTGTTTCAATATACATTTATACCAACACAGTTCTATTTGCAGTAATTTGAACTTCATTTTCAAATACTCCATATATTTTAACATGTACTGGTTCAGTCGCAAATTTCCATTTTGAGGTAATTGACTTTGATTTAAATCAAAATCAGGGGCTAAAACAAATGTAAAAAATGGGTATTTGCTTTTAAAATCTTCTAGAGTTATTCCACAATTCAAATTTTTATCTAAATAACCCAGATTTCTAACGATACTCTGCATATATGTCGCACAGTAATTGTCATTCTCGAAATCTTGAATATATGTTTCTCTATAATCAGTATTTTTCGACAAAGTCAATGATGTAACACCAAAGTTTTTGAAAATTGAGCTGGACGCAGTATATGATCCGCTATATTGTGTTCCACTTTGAAATGCTATCAGAATAAAATTAGGCATTCTTCTGTCACCAAATATTTGTTCTTTATAGAATGATGAAGCACCTTTAGCAATAGCAAATTGTACAATTTCCTTTGTTTTTAATGGATAAATTGCATGTTTTGAATTAAGACCCAATTGATGACCTGCTAATACTGAGGGGTCTACTCGTACTCTTCTCACCAATAATTTTGCATCAACTAATTGACATATTGGTGTAGTAGTTGCACTAGTAAGAGATAATGCAGAATCAGACCTTTTCAGTCTAATATGTACATTAACTCCTGGTAGTAAATATTTCGGTTGATCCATAAAATCAAGTTGTAATGATGAGCACATGGTGAAAACCTTTGAGCCTTTTACCCACTTTTTTCTTTCATCATCACTGCCATAACCCATAGGAGTAAGACATGTATTTTTAGTATCAGAATTGTAATTTAAAATAGTTTCTATTAATGCCTTGTGAATGAATGTATTATTTCCACCCTCAATCTTGATATTATTAAATCCCAACACTGCATCTTTAAAAAGAGTATGAAACAGGAAATTGTTCGGTATTACATCTGCATTGGCATCCAAAACTTTTCTATCTTTATTTACAACCTTAATCTGAACAGTCAATAAAGTATCGTTCAAATCTAAATATTCGGTTTGCGAACCATTAATATAAAACTCGATATCATTTCTACTATCGGTAATTGAATTCATAGGAAAAACTTCCTCAAATGCCCCAAATTCTATTACAGCCTGGGGCGACGGTCTATCAAATATACATAATTCAGATTTACCACAAATCATTTTGCAAATATAGTTCCATGTCCTTTCATTCGTTTGTTTATACGTGATATTCCATTTCTTTTACGTTTTGGAGCATGAGCTGGAGCTGGAGCTGGAGCTGGAGGTTTTTCTTTTTGAAACATACCTGCAACCCCGGGTAAAACTTTCCCTAATTCAGCTAAAGCATTTGTTTTTAGAGATGGTAGTATTTTCTGTTCATTCATAATAACATCTTTTGCAGTTTTCATACCAAAACTACCAATAGGCAGGGCAAATCTACCAATTGTTCTCAACCATCCTGATCCGTACTGTTTACCAATAAAATATGGTAATTCACCACCAGATTGGCTACCACTATACATACTAATAATATCAGAATTAGCCATTTATTTTACGAAAATGTAATGTCAAATGAGTTTTTGAACCTTTTGGAAATTCGATTAATTGACAAGAATCATTTCTTATATTTATTTCTATATTGTTTATACAAGATGTTGAAACAGGTAGATACATGGGATTTTCTACATTGATTTGTACAACTTCATCTTGATCATGTTTTTTAATCCATATAGATTTCATTAAAGGAACACTAGAATCGCCAACAATAACTGGTTCCGCGATATTACTGTAAATGAACATTTGCTGATGATGTTTAAGGATTTTCGGTTTGTTTGTTCCTTCACAAATTTGTTCATTTTGTGTACATATTGGTTTAGTCAATCCTAATGTTTTTGCCAAATTTGAGTCAAATTTAACTTGACTAAGATTAGAATTTATACTAAATCTAAATACTTTATCTTTTTGAAGCTCAAAAACTGTTAAAATATCGCTACAATTGTCAGCTAAATAAGATTGTAATTGTTCGAGGTCTGTAATATATAAATTATCTTTAAAAGTATATGCATGCTCTGTTATTTCAAAGTATGATAGCTTAAATTTGAATTCCACTAAATTATTAGTTTTTGGAAGTGTAGAGAGATTTATTTTGACTGTATCATTAAATACATTACGTAAATCAGTAAATCCAAGACGTTTAGCATCAGCCACTGTAGAAAATAAAATTTCGAATGGCTTATTCAAGCAATTCATGTATAAATATTGACCATCATCATAAATTATAGGTTTCCTTGATTTCGATGAACTCGTCAAGTTATAACTATCTTTATCGATAAGAACACTAATATATTCCGTTACTGCTACTTTCTTATTATTATCACCGACTTTATATTTAGGTTTTGCAATTTTTACAGATTTCTTAGAAGTCAATGATGTTTTTGATGTAATATCAACCGGTCTCAATCCATTCAGTCCTCGATGTGATGAATGATTATAACTTGTTATTATTTTCGGTAAAGCATTTACCCATTTTTTATTACCTTGATGCACGAACAATTTCTTTAATCTATCTCTCAATGTTCGATTAAATCTTTCAACATGGGCAGCTTTGTATTGAGAATGTACCGAATAGTGATTTATTTTCAGTTTATCGAGGATTTGCTTAACTTTGCTATTGTAGAATTCTTTACCTAAAATAATAATAATAATAATAATAATAATAATAATAATAATAATAATAATAATAATAATAATAATAATAATAATAATAATAATAATAATAGTACTGATGAGAGCCAAAAGCTCGAAACTAGTCTACTATTGGGATTTGCACTGGGTATCACAAAGCTTGTACTGTTTATTTTATTCAAGTGAGACATCCGACAAAAATATTTTACACCATTACTTTGAAAGTCAAAAATGCTAAAGGTAATCGGATGCACTTGTAAACAGTTTCTGTGTATCGACTAATTTTTTAGTCCGCAGAGGTGATTATGATTTTTCATACGCCATGTTTACAAGTTTACAGATTTTTTTCTGTGACCAAGCTATTTTTCAAGCGATGTGATTTCCAGTGTACCGGGGAAAGTATGCAATAGAGTTGAATCAACAATATTGTATACTTACCTGGCGCGAAGAGAATCTTCGTGTCTCCCGCATAGTACTGATGAGAGCCAAAAGCTCGAAACTAGTCTACTATTGGGATTTGCACTGGGTATCACAAAGCTTGTACTGTTTATTTTATTCAAGTGAGACATCCGACAAAAATATTTTACACCATTACTTTGAAAGTCAAAAATGCTAAAGGTAATCGGATGCACTTGTAAACAGTTTCTGTGTATCGACTAATTTTTTAGTCCGCAGAGGTGATTATGATTTTTCATACGCCATGTTTACAAGTTTACAGATTTTTTTCTGTGACCAAGCTATTTTTCAAGCGATGTGATTTCCAGTGTACCGGGGAAAGTATGCAATAGAGTTGAATCAACAATATTGTATACTTACCTGGCGCGAAGAGAAATCTTCGTGTCTCCCGCATAGTACTGATGAGAGCCAAAGCTCGAAACTAGTCTACTATTGGGATTTGCACTGGGTATCACAAAGCTTGTACTGTTTATTTTATTCAAGTGAGACATCCGACAAAAATATTTTACACCATTACTTTGAAAGTCAAAAATGCTAAAGGTAATCGGATGCACTTGTAAACAGTTTCTGTGTATCGACTAATTTTTTAGTCCGCAGAGGTGATTATGATTTTTCATACGCCATGTTTACAAGTTTACAGATTTTTTTCTGTGACCAAGCTATTTTTCAAGCGATGTGATTTCCAGTGTACCGGGGAAAGTATGCAATAGAGTTGAATCAACAATATTGTATACTTACCTGGCGCGAAGAGAAATCTTCGTGTCTCCCGCATAGTACTGATGAGAGCCAAAAGCTCGAAACTAGTCTACTATTGGGATTTGCACTGGGTCTCACAAAGCTTGTACTGTTTATTTTAATCACAATAATAATAATAATAATACCTAAATCTGTTTGCAAGTTATTAGGATGTCCATCTTTAAATAAAATATTAATTGCCTTGGACATTTCTTCTGCAGATTTTGCCTTGACTGGTATTGCTCGTGCAAACCTGCTGTATACATTAATACATGTTAAAATATATTTATTCCCATTGTTAATTTTTGAATAAGGTATCATCTCCATCAAATCCATTTGCCATAAATCGTCAATACCAAATGTTTTATACGCTCTTGTTGGAAATCTTTTCCGCATTGGTTTGTTCAAACTGTACGCAAGCTGATCTGATAACCACTTCTGGGTTTCTTTTTTCGAATTCGGAACTCACTTCATCACTTGGTTCGTCTATGAATGCTACGTATCTCTTGTCTGCTTATCTTGTATCATTTCTCGTTACTTGATAACCATTCCCTGCTTCGTATCGCTCTTGTTGTATACCAAAATTTTCATTGATTCTCCGATATCTTATTTTCCAGAAATTTGTGTAACAATCTGCATCTTTATGACCTACCAAGCTACACCTCGTACACCTTATTTTTTGACCATCTCTTCTCACGTGTCAGGGGTACCACACGGATAACATTCTCTGCATCTGTGGAAACTGACCTCCTACATGTCCTTGTCTTCCACATGTAAAACATGTAACTGCTTTCTTTGTTAACATTTGATATTTTGATCTACTCCTGTATATATATCTCTGATCTGTTTGTCTATCAGTAATTCGATCAACACTTCTTGTCTTGAAGTAGGTATTTGTACCACTTTAAAATATTTATCGCATTCTTTAATGAATGTTTCAACATCATCGCGTCTATGATAATCGTTTAGAAATAGCTTCTTTATGAAGAAATCCATAGACGTGGTCGCCATATTAGAAGCTGCTAAAACATCTTCTAAATTATTTTTTAAATCAAGTTCAAGTTAACGTCATAATTCCTGGAATTTATTTAATGTAATATCGTATAATTTTCAAACAAATTTTCAGCGTTGAATAAAATATTTTCAAAACAATTTATTAAAATTTTGATATTTAAAATATATTTATTTAAAAATTATTTACTAATAAAACTTCTTTTAAAAAACTTATTTAATTTTTCAATTTAAAAATTTAAAAATTTAAATTTAAAACATTCAATTAAAAAATTATTTAAAAAGTCATTTTAATAGTCTACTATTTATCATTTAAAATAATCTTAATAAATCATTGAAATATTTAATTCTCATACTGAAAATACCTCACAAGTGTAATATAGTGGAAATTAAGTAAAATAATATATATAAATAATATATATCAAAATTGCAACGCAAGATTTAAAATTCAAATATAGAATTCTAATATTTATTCACAAAAGACCTGCGTAATTTTCTTCCTAGAATTGATTACTAACAACTAGTTAACATAAGCATAATACTAAATTATTAATAACCAGGCAACTAAATTATTGATAAAATGTTGTTAATCAAGGATATATTATTTTAAAATTTTCTATTACAAAAAATAAATCAAATTTAAATTCATATTTTCAAGTATATATGCAAATCTAAATTGAAATCAACGAATCTTTGAATAAACTTTTTATATTGGTTAATTAATTTATCAAGTCTTAAAATAAATTAATTTCTTAGATTTAGAATACTTTGAATAAATTTCATTAGGATACACATTAAATTAATTAAATAAAGTTGTTATTTTAGAAATAAAATTGTTGTATAAAATGATTCTTATTAATTTCAGTAGTATATAGTAAGGACTCCAGCGCACATTAAAGGTCATTACAATGTCATGAAATATGTCAAGATCAAACATGGGTCAATCGAATCATTTTATTTTTTAAATGGAAATTTTATTTAATTACTTATATTTAATTATTTAATTTATTTTATTTTATTATATTATTAACTTTTAATTTATTATTATTAATTTTTAATTTATTACATTAATTAATTAGTTTATTATTATTTTATTAATTACGTTAGTTAATTAATTTTTTTTGGTCTATGTCCTAATAAATTTTAATTATTATTAATATTATTATTTACTTTATTTAATAATATTTTATTATTATTACATATTTATTTTTACTTTTATAATTAGTTATTCAATTAATTTTTTTTATTTATTTATTATTATTATTATTATGTTTATTTTACATTTCCATTTAATATATTCTAACAAATTAGTAAATTATAACAAGACTAATTAAATTTGAACAAAATTTTAAGTCGTAATTATTCGATTTCTAATAGTTATGACGTCTTCAACTTCTAAATTCATAAAATCAATAAATCAATAATAAAGGCAGTTAAAATATATTTTCCAAAAACATGCTAAAAACAATATTATTAAAACAAACAACTTTCCATAACTCTCCCCTTCTTTAAGCCATTCAATTCGTCTGAGTTTCTTTGTCGTCCCGTCACTCAATTCCACCTGGTGTTCTGACAAAAACTTTGATATGACAAAAGGACCTTCATACTGTAGTCCATCTTTTTCGCGATTTTGTGGTTCTTTCCGAACTAATACTTTCTCCCCCACCGTGAAACATCGATTCGTTCTCTTCTCTGTTTCCATCTCTTTCATTCGTTTAGCTGCTTTCTCACTGTTCTCTCTTACCAATCTATGTATCTCAACTGTATCCAATGTCGTCTGAGGCAATGTTGAATGAAGGTTAATCTTCCTCCCAAAAACAATTTCAAATGGAGAAAATCCCGTCGCGCTCTGTTGTGTCACGTTGATACAAAATTCTACTCGAGGAAGTAACTCCGCCCAATTTCGCTCTCCTAGTCCACCTGCTAATGATGTTGCCAGCAAGTCTCTGACTGTCCGTATTGTTCTCTCAACTAAACCGTTAGATTGATGCTGATATGGTGAACTGAATTGTTACGTAATACCCAGTCTTCCTAGATTTGTTTTCATAAAACCACTATTGAAGTTCTTCCCTCTGTCTGACAGACAATTTTGCGGTTTTCCGAAACGGTATATCCACTTCTTCAATATGGCTTTGAAAATCGATCTCTCGTCTTGTCTCTCCAGTGCGGTCAGACTGACCATTTTGCTAAAACGATCAATGATAACTAGCTTATACTTGTACACTCCACCATTCTTCATGTGTGCTATATCAATGACTAACTGCTCTAAAAATTCTGAACTTATTATCGGCGACAATCGTTCCTTTGTCTTCTCCTGCACTATTTTCCTTCTGCAGCATATCTCACATACTCTCAAACAGTTTTGTATAGTCTCTTGCATGTTTGGCCAAAAAAATATGTTGCTCATATAGCTAATTAATTTCTTTACTCCAATCTACATCATCTTGTTGCTTTTCTAAGAGTTTTGTCATCGACTCAGTCTTCTGTAATGAGCTGATATGTCTTACTCTGGCTTTTTCTTCTTTTGGGTCTTCATGTCTAGTCTGGCATTGTGCACATAACATCCCTTTAATCCTTGATATTCCGTCCGCATTTCCATGTTCCTCTCCTTTCCTATATTGAAGATCGAAATCATATCCGGAAAGGTTGGCTAGCCAGGTTTGAAATTGCGGGCTTATCGGTTTTTTTGTGTATCCCATGAAAACCAACGCCTTGTGATCCGTTCGTACTACAAATGACTTTCCGTATAGATATTGTTTAAAATACATTACATATTCGTGTATAGCAAGTAACTCCTTCCTAGTCACACAATAACCTTTTTCATGCGCGGTCAAGTGTCTCGACCCATATGCAATTACCACTTCAGTATCATCTTCTTTAGCTTGACATAAAACTGCTCCGATGGCCCCAAAACTAGCGTCTGTATCCAGAATAAAGTTTCTATCCATTCTTGGGTAATCTAGAATTGGAGCTTCACACAACTTTGTTTTAAGTAATTCAAAACTATTGTTGCAATCTTCTGACCAATTAATCTTTTTCTCACAGCCGGACGTAGCTGCATGTAGAGGTTCCGCAATTTTCGCATAGTCTTTTATAAACTTCCTATAGTAATTGGTCATACCTAAAAAGGATCTTAATTGTTTGGCGCATACTGGTATTTCTGCATCTTGAATCTCTTTAATCTTCTTGTCGTTCGTTTTTATCCCACTTGCACCTACAGTGTGCCCTAGGAATGTCAATTCTTCTTTATACAGATTACATTTTTCTGGGTTAATTCTCAACCCCGCTAGTTGAATTCTTCTGAATACTTCCTCTAATCGGTTATTGTGTTCCTCTTTGTCTTTTCCATAGACAAGAATGTCGTCGAGGTAGACAACAACACCCTTAAATAATATTCCATCCAACATTGAGTGCATCATTCTTTGAAACGTCGCAGGGGCGGTTGCTAGTCCAAAAGGAAGTCGGTTAAAACAAAACTGTCCTTGCCTTGTACTGAAAGCCGTGACCTCTTGAATTTCATTCGGCATTCCAACTTGATAATATGCTTGACCTAGATCGATGGATGTGAAATATTTTGAATCTGCCAGACAATCCAGTAGAAATCGTGTATCTGGCATTGGAAAAGATATCTTTTCAGTGATCGCATTCAACCCTCTATAGTCGACACACATCCTTATTGATCCATCTTTCTTAGCCACAATCACTAGTGGCGCGTTCCATGCACTTTTGCATTTTCTAATAACTCTCGCTTCTAATAAGTTTGTGACAAGTTCGTCAAGCTTTTGTTCTAAATGCATTGGTTGTCTTCTTGGCTGTAACATTACAGGCCCACCTACTATATTCATTTCATGTTGAACAACTTTCGTAAACCCGAGATCAAACGTTGAAGCCATAAAAATACCTTTGAACTTCCGTAGCAATATGTCTAACTGTTCATTCTTCCTGTCTCCAAGCATTAATAATGCTTTCTCTTCTCGTTGTGAGTCCACAAATGTCCTCCCTATCTGTGACGCTTCAATATTGTCCTCTACCAGTCGAATACCAAATCTCTCCATTGTATCTACACCCTCAATGAAATCTGGACGTATATCTTTGACAACTATAACATTAATAATTCTTTTTTTCCCATTCCAATCAGCTTCTATCGTCATTGCTCCTAACGGTCTTTCCATTCCCGTCGAAAATACTCCACAGAGAGAAATTGTGCTCTGCTTCAACCTCGGTTTCCCAATCTTTGTCCAACTTTTTTCACTCATAACTGATACTGACGCTCCAGAGTCCCAAAGCATGTCAATCACCGTCATGTTTATTACAATCTTACTCCACTTTCTTCTGTCTGTCGTCTCATACATCTTCTGCATCATGTCTTCATTTCGCTTCTTTCTACTGATTATTGTGTCGACCCCACTGACGAAATGAAAGCAATGGGATCGTCCTTGTTTTTTGGTTTATCCATTGATTTTTTATCGTTTCTTCGTAATTACTGTATAAATCTTCTGTGAAATCACCATTATTTCTTTCGTGATCTTCTTCGTAAATACATGCCACTCTCTTCTGATATCCATTTCTATTTTTAAGCAAAAAACAATCTCTGAATCCATGACCTTCTTTTCCACAGATTAGACATTTGTCTTTCATAGGACATTCAAAACGCCGGTGCCCTTTTTCTCCACAACAAAAACACTGACCTGGTGTCAGTTTCACTGGATGAGGCGAATCTCTTCCTTTGCTGTCATTAAATAACCTTCTTGCAATATCTTTAAGCGATACTGTAGGTATTCTTCTCTCTGGTTCTCCTGTCTCGTATCGTCCTCTATACCGCTCATTTTCATTCTTGTCTTCATTTACAATTGGTACAAACCGACCATTACCAGGTCTATTCCTCTCATGATTAATCTCTCGGTGTTCGTCGCGTTGATGTGCAGTTGTCTTCACAATTGTTCTTTGGTATTGTCTACCCCCGAATTTACCATTTTTCATCACTGATGCGTAAGAGTCTCTTCTTATGGCATCAATATTGAATTTATTGTCATTCGTCATCTCGATCTTCTCCTGAATTTTTGCCATATCCCTGGCATCTTCAAAACTTGTCACTTTCCCTGATAAGAATATTTCTTTTACTCTATGGTCTTTCGCTCTGTTTATAATAATGTCTCGAACAATCTGTTCCAGAGCTAAATACACTTTTAACTAAACATCTTACTCGTATTTCGAAGACTTGGAATCTTTCATCTCTCTCTTGCTGAATTTGAGCTAGTTCCACAATCTTGTTAGTAATGGTTTTCCTTACTGTAAAAGTTTCTATAAACCACTCTTTTGCCATTTCATCGGTCATCTTCGCTATTTTCGCCGCTTCCCATAACATCGATGCCGCATCTTGTCAACAAAAGATCCAATGCGTCTACTAGACTTTGATCTTCAATTCTCAGCCATTCCATAATATCCTTTAGCCAAAGTTCGGCTTCAGATCCAACTTTTCCGTCAAACTTTCTTACATTAAAATTTAGCATCTCAACTGCTTGTTTTGACAAGGAATCTAACATATTCTTAGTTCCTTTCTTTTTTCCTATCGCATTGATTTCCTTGGCGTGGTCGCCAGTTATGACGTCTTCGACTTCTAAATTCATAAAATCAATAAATCAATAATAAATGCAGTTAAAATATATCTTCCAAAAACACGCTAAAAACAATATTATTAAAACAAACAACTTTCCATAACTCTAATAAAATAACGCTGAGTTGATTTTTGATAAAATGGGTATTAATTTTTCAGAAAAGAAAAGGTTTTCATGAAAATAATTATTCTTATTAAAACTAATTATCTAAATTAATTGGACAAATGAATTATCAAATGATTAAACACATTTTAATTAACTAAGTCAAATTATTCACAATATATATTTTATTATTCACATAAATTGTTTAATGATTGTTATGATTTGCATTCATTTTTAGATAAATGAATGTAGTAGGTAGATGTGAGCTCCTTACGCCACCATTAGTTACCGCGTATTGGTTAGAACAGAGGCCCCCTACTCCTACCCCCCTCATTTTTTTCAAGGCCAAGTCACAATTATTGATTTTTACAATTATTGATTGTCACGATTATTGATTTATAAAAATATTTATTTTTTATTGATTTTAAAGTGCATTTATTGATTTTTAAGTGCAAATGAATGCAAATGAGTTATTTTATTATTTACATAAATTTTGTTAAAAATTGTTAAAGTGCTTGTTTTGATTTGTATTCATTTGTAGACGGAGTACTTGCGATCTGCATTTGACGAATCTTATAGTTACCGTAGACATAGCTTTCATTACAATTGAACCAATAACTTTTATCATCCAAACATTAACTAGGTCGTTTTCCTGTCATAAAAGTATATAACTGATAATTGACACTTCCTATTCTCTTTTGTGGGACACTCAATGTTCCACCAGTACTATATACTTTTTTGTAGGCTTCATGTGTGAGATTAGAATTTTGAAGACTTATTCCCTTGGCTCTTAGAGTGTCTTTATCACCTTGAAATGAGTATCACTTGTTTCGAAGAAACACCTATTCTTTATATTGATTTCCTGTATTCTCATCATTGACTTTCCAATTACTGAACACATTTTATCTGAGAACAACGGATCAGTCACGGGATAATAATAACTTCTTATCATTATTTTGTCTTAAATAATTAAAAAGTTGTAAGTACTTCGTAGCTGGTTGTAAGTATCTGTTTGTAAGTGCTTGGTGTCTGTTTGTTGAATTATTATTCTTATTATTATTATTATTATTATTATTATTATTATTATTATTATTATTATTATTATTATTATTATTATTATTATTATTATTATTATTATTATTATTATTATTATTATTATTATTATTATTATTACTATTATTATTAATATTATTATGAATGAATGAAATATTTTTTTTCGTGATAAAGATATCATCTACTTATCTTGCATAGAAACCGATGGATTTTATGGTTCTCAGTGTTTGTTGTTGAGTTATCCATAAAGGTGATTGTCAACAATCTTGATACGTTAGAACCCATAGACCGTTAACATGTTTATAGAGATTTTGTTCAAAGTTAAAATAGGTGTTCTCGAGGATAACAGTAAGAAGTTTCATGATATTCTTGGTATTCATTTCCATTATTAACAAATTGCTTTCTCTTAATGTGTCCTTATCCCAGGGCCTCCATCTATTAAAGTCGAAATAATAAACTATATAGTATTTTTCATTGTTCCAGTGAGCTCATACTTTAAGTCAATTAATTAAATTATATAGAATGTATGTTTCGAGACCCTTGGAAAAGACAGCTTCGAGTTGGAATACACATAGATGCGTGTGGAAAACGAGTCCTTAGCTACTCGGAAACCGAAATGTTTCCAGCATTAGCTGCTTTCCTGACTTGTTTACCGATAATTATATAATTATATAATAATTATATTAACTTCAAATTCCCCTAAACACTAAATCCACACATATTCTGAATCGCTTATGTAAATAATATTTAATGAATGATCTTAAAAATGTTTTCAATATTTTTAGGTATTTTCGAAAAACATAAACTCTTGTTATCATTACAAATCGCTCTGAGATTAGAAGAAGATAAAGGAAACGTTACTCTCAGTGAAATAGACTTTTTCATTAAAGGAAATGTTAATATAAATCAAATCTTCCCAGAAAATTCAATTAATTGGTTACCAGACAAATCTTGGAAAGACTTAAATCAGTTAACAATAACAATTCCACAATTTTCTGATATTTTAGAGCATATTTTAAAACATGAAGATGAATGGAGAAATGTACATTTTAATCAAATAAATGAAATTAATTAAATTTTAGTGGTATAATCTTCAAAGTCCGGAATCAGAATTAACTAATTATTATAAAGAACCAAACAACAGTTTTAAAAAATTATGCTTATTACGCTGTTGGAGAATCGATCGTATACCAATTGCAATTGCCGATTTTGTAGCATGTGTTATGGGTAAAGATTTTGTAAATCCCCCAATAACCACTTTTCATGCTGCATTCACATCATCAACCCCATCAGTGCCAATAGTTGTTATAATTAGTCCTGGCAGCGACCCACCAGCCGAAATTGTCAAATTAGCTAATTCAATTGATTTTGAGATTCATAAAATTAAATATTTGTCCATGGGCCAGGGTCAGGAAAAAGTAAAGTTTTTATCCTATATTAATAAAAATTATAATCAAAATATATTTTCTATATCTATTATCTATTACTATATTTTCAAACTATATGTCCATAATGTTCTTGATTAATTACAACTATTATTTTATATTTACTATCAATTTACTAATTGCAAGTAGAATATCGTTAAATATTATCTTTATTAATATTTCACTGAATGTTATCAACATATTACCATGTCCGTAACTTCTTTTGAGTTTGGCATATATGTATAGCAATACTAGTACAGATATACCATTATAGATAAATTGCAAACTAACATTTTCATGACAACTACATGCTTTCAGTAGATGAACATTAGTATAAATCATTCATTTTTGAGGTTGTTAATTTTAAAATGTTGAAAAAAGATCACACACTTACTTAGAATTAGGATTTAGATATATATGTGATTTTATTCTTTAAATTATGTTTCAATATATATATATATATATATATATTCATGAAATAACTTTTAGTTTATTTATACTTTCAAATATAATAGTCAATTAGTCATTTTCAAATACATGATTTGTTCAGATATATTGAAACATAATTTAAAGAATAAAATCACAAGATGTTCAGAAATACCTTTAAAATTAACAGAATTAATGGAACTTTGTAAAATGCATGTAATGATTATTATAATAATTATTGGACCTAACTTGGCATTGTATCAAACCATCAGAGAAAGGAAGGTGGGGATAGAAAATATTACAAAAGAAATAAATTGGAATAAATTTAATTTGGAATAAATTTAACTTTCCCGTTGTATCAAAACACCGTGGTTCAGCTAAAATAAGTAATTCGATTGATTTGTATCTTAGTTATCTTAAGAAATGAAGTGAAAAATTCGAGAAGGATTTGGTTAGTGTTTTTGACATTAAAAAAGAAAAAGGGTATAGGTAGAGTTCAGAAGACAAACAGCTGCATTTAACAATCGGATATACAATCTCGAAATTGGCACATGTATCAATAATTCATCCATCAAAGCGAAGTAGAGTGGCAGTGACATCAATTGAGTACAGGCGAATTATCCGATGAATACTTGGATGAAAATATTTCTATTATGTCACTTGGAGCAGTAATGGAGCCTGATACACAGAAAAAATAAGAAAATATCAACGTAGAATGCTTGCTGCAAATGTTGTTACGGGGTATGTCTTATCAGAACCCATAATGAGCAATGGAGACGAGAGCTAGTCAGCATCGAGATATCGTGACACCTAACTCAGTCATGTGGGGCAACAAGAAGACGCCCATGAAAATTAACTAAAGAACACTATTTTCGAGTGATTTTGTCATAGCAATCCAAAGTATTTGTATCACAGTTAATATTGATATATTATTAAAATATGGTATTGAAATATAGCAATTAATAAACCCTTTGTCTTAACGACGTGTTGAGTGAATTAAGAGATGTCTAGAGTGAGATGAATGTTTGAATGAATGATGCAATAAATGACCAGGCCATGATGTTACCAGGCACAGGATCCTAATGAAAAAGGGATATACTAATTATAAATTAATTAAATGATATAATTCTGATTAGGTTTGATTTAAATAATAAGGATAGAGGATCGAGTTAAACGAGGGTGCCGTCAGCGATTCAAGGAACAGTGCAAGGAGATCAAGAGCACCTTGTTTAGTCCCACAGAGATGCAGAAGCGATTAAAGTTAATATAACAATTGCAGCTCTGGTCGAGCTCAAAGCACTTCTGCTCCAATTGAGATAGCTGGAAAGATAGTCAATTAGAACATTATTGACCGAGAACTAAATAAACAGATCCGACCAGTGGAAGTGGAATTACAAGAGATCGCTAAGAATCGACAAGTAGCCCAGAAAAAAAACGCCCCTGAAAAGGCGAACAAGGTATGCCGGAAATTAATCACCGTCAAAGAACAGACCTAAGACATTCTGTGATAAATATATTTTTATATATATTTTATATATATTTAGTTTCGTTTATTAACCCAGATGTTGCCAAAACTATGTTATTCAAAAAATTTTATTCTTGCACTATCATAGAACTAAATACCGCAGTGTATACAAAATCAAGAATAAACAAAGAAGTTAACTGGTTAAGACTTGTAATTGTGATGTGCTAAACACATTCTTATTATAGATATCTCTAAATAACTAGCGTATGCAAAATAAAAAAATATATAAGGAGCGTTCTTTTAAAAGGACGGTGGCAACATTTGGGTTAAGTAGTGATAGAGTAATAAGAAAGTTATTATTGAGGAAGTGACCAAAACGAAAGATTTACACAGGCCTTCTATCGGCAGTACGCGAAACCGTTTGAGTACTTGCAGATTATAGTGTACAAAGGTACTTCTCACTTTTTGCTGGTACTCACCCACTCGATACAGTTTCAACGTTGATCACTCAACAGGTATCAAGTGGTACATCATCCCTGTATGTTGGGTTACGCTGGAAACGGTACGAAAGGATAAAATGTGGATTACCTGTAACACACCATTAGTATTTTTTTTTCAGCGGGGAGGGTATGTGCTAGCGAAGACATGTTACAGTAGGAAGCAATCAGTTTACTGACCTTCATAAAAAACTTATTTTTTAAATAAAAATATATAGTGTGGTGTGTGTTTAACTTATATGTAATAAAAATATACAGTATATGTTATGGTAAAGATGACTTGACCTACATAATTTTGAATTTATTTAAATTTAATTAACTTGACCTACCAAAAACACTAGCAAAATTATATATATATATATATATATATATATATATAATATATATATATATATATATATATATATATATATATATATATATATATATATATATATATATATATATATATATATATATATATATATACTATATATATATATATATATATATATATATATATATATATATATATATGTAGTAGATTGTTGTATTTTTGACGTTATGTTTCTTTTCGTCAATAACTCAACTAGGTTTCGTTTTTTCTTTTGAACATAATCGTTCCCGTAGCGTCGGGGTAATTAGATTAAAAAAAACTATATTGCGATAATTTACTATAATCGATATAAATCGTTATAGTAAAATTACAAAATCAAAAAAAAGTCGATAAAGAAATCAAATCAAAAGAAGATTAAGACAACAAATTTAGAAGAAAATTGGAAAGAATATTACTAAGCCAATTCTTTAAAAACAAAAAAAGAATATTATAAGACAAAGCAGAGATCGGAAATAATACTATAAAATAAGAACTGAAGTAGATTAGAAAGAATCCTATAAAACCAATTCGGAACAAGATTAGAAAGATATTGTCAGTTCTCAAATCAGTTCTCAAATTCGATTCAGCCAGAAGAAGATAAAATAGAAAAGAGAATTCTACAAAACAATTCTGTAAAAGGACCGGAAAAGAATATAGAAAGGTTCCTGCTACTCGATAATTAAGGTCCATTATTTAGTTTTTCTCGTTAATAAAACTTGTTTAATTTGAATAATTTGTTTTGTATTTCATTAGTTAATATTTTAATTCAAATTTTTATTGTAGATTTATTTACACATTCACCCCAGCTGTCCCGAGACAGTTTATTCACAAACGCATCTACTAACACAAATATAATATATATTCGTAACTATACACCAACACAATTATACTAATTACACACGAACACACAATCGAAACCTCCAAACATTATATATAATTTATTTATATTTATACATTTATATAAAATGTTAGAATGTTTTGGCTCTATTCGATACCGCAGTATCTCGCGGACAATGGTTGATGCTCCAAAATGCCCATTTACTGATCAACTTTATTCAAGTCATTGAAAAAAAACTGGACGATTTAGTTAAGCCACACCCAGATTTTAGATTATGGCTAACAACCGAGGCCGTTTCAACTTTTCCTATTGGGATTCTTCAAAAGTCTTATAAAGTCAATAAATTGTATTTACGCTTATATTTTTAATATCGATAAACCGTTTAGATAGTAATGGAACCTCCGTCAGGAATTAAACAAAATCTAACAGGAACTTACGCAAAAATTCCTAACGAACTATTTCTAGATTCTTCTCATCCTAAGTATAGACAATGCATTTTTCCATTAGCTTTTCTTCATGCAATTTTGCAAGAAAGACGACGTTTTGGAAAGATTGGTTGGAATATTTCATATGATTTTGCAGAATCAGATTTTCAGGTTTCTTTGAAAATTCTTCAGACATATTTGACCAAAGCGCATGAAAGAAAACAAGCTACAGTACCATGGAATACAATCAAATACTTAATTGGCGAGGTAAACCAAGTATATTTATAAATTAATATATTTAAGACCTTATAATTGGATATTTTAATTAATTTCTTGAAAAATTAAATCTTTTTATTTAGAAACGATTCTATTGGTATTGGCATATTTTAGATTGATGGGATTGTATAAAATAATTTAAAAATTAGCTTAATACTAAAATACTAAAAGCAATTAAATGAAATAAATGGAAAAGAAACCTTTACCTTTAACCTTTAAGAGTCAAGTACTTACTAGGATGGTGCTAAGAAGGAAAAGATGTTATTGTTTGGGCGGAGAAGCCCCCTAGATAAAAATTAATTTTAAGCCCCTTAACCCTTTCATTCGGGAATTAATTCTGTGGGTAAGTTAATTATCTAGACCATCAAACCTAGTAAGGGGACTCAAATTATGCAAAAAAATAAAAAAATAATTTAAAATTATTAAAATGTACTAGAACAAATTTCAATTTTCTTAAAAAGTACTTCTCACATTATATTTTCGAAAAGGTACAACAGATATTCAGCACACAAAACTGTGTACAATATATTGTACACTCCGTATAAAAGGGTTAAAATAAAACTTCAGAAATCTGAAATTATTGTGTGTTTTCTCTTTTTTTATGTCACTTTTCCTTAATTGAATTCGGTTGAGGCTCCCAGAGTTTGATAAAAATCTGTTCAAAGAAATTTTCTTCTGCCTTCTATTCAGAAATGTGACAATCTATGGCCATTCCGAAAAATGTTAATACGGTCTAAAATTCTTAATTCTTAATGTGCAGCCTTAAAAAATCTATAATAAATTATCTAACTTTAGAATGGCATTGATTGACCTCCTGCCATTTTAACTGACCATAATTTTTAACCTTACGAAACGTAATAGAACTCTTCTAGAACTTTCATAATAAGTGTGTAAAATTAGATAGATATTCCAGATCAATTGTTACTATATTTATCAGAGTTGAATATCCCAAAGGTAACAGAGGAGGCTGGAAATTAGATTTGAGAACTTTTGAAAAACTTCCTCGAAACGGGGAACAGTATCTTTAAATAATCGTACTTAACTATTATTGTCATAAGTATTTAATATAAAAATAATACTTAGAAAAACAAACTTATAATAATAATATTAATTAGGATTGTCATCCGTTACAACATTAATATCCGTTTGCTAATCACTAAATAATTCCATAAATTTTATTCAAAAATATTTTACACTCAAAAACTTGTCTTTCTTATTTTTGTTATTTAAACAAATTTCAATTTTCCTTTTAAAATATTTTTCGATAAAAATAATTTTTAAGAATTCTAAATTTCAGTCTTCTTTTTAAAATATTTTTCAATAAAAATATTTTTTTAAATTTAACAAAATTTCTAATTAAATCTTTGAGAATCTATCAACTTTCTCATATCCCCCTTCTTAAGAAATTTTTTAAGTTTTTCCACGCTTCTTTCAATCTTTTTACCATTCTGGTTAATTAAGATATATCGTCTGTCATGCATTTTCTCGATTACTTTATATAATCCCTCATATCTGTCCTGGCTTTTGTTGCGTGTTTCTAATTTTACTAACACCTCTTCTCCTACATTGAATTTCCTCCTTGTTTGTTCTTCTTGTTCTTCCCTTACTAGTTTTCCCTTTGACCCGTGCCATTTTCCCCTGCTAATCTTTTTTCCCAAAACTATTTCTACAGGGCTTTTTCCTGTCGTTTTTTGTTTGGTTGATTTAATGTAAATTCGACTTCTGGTAGTATCTCTGGCCCAATCCGTCTTCCTTCTGTCTCGTAAAGTAGCATTTATCAGCTCTCGTATTGTCCTGAATTGCCTTTCTATCTGTACAGACTCGAAAAACATAATCTATTTGCATTTTCAATTGCCTCAAATGTAATACTGAATGATGCACACTTTGAGGTGACATAAAATGCATTATCATGATGACTGATTTCATTAGTCATAAGCTATTAGAGTTACTGAAAATTAATCTTTAATCAGTTCAATCTTTGTGAATGCGATTGTAGATTTACTGTTAAATAGAAAGAGTTTATACACAAAAGTGAAATCCAACAAAGAAACTTCCCATTCACTATCTAAATAAATCAGATTTTGAAGGTCAACTATGAATTTGCTAGCCTGATTGTCTGGATGAATAAGCGAGCAGCTATTGCTTGGTAAAATAGTATAAAAAATCACTTTACTAGATCTTATGATGCTATCTATGACGGATTTTAATATCCATGCCATTTGACATAGTATTGTTTATCCTTGCCTACTTTTTTAGTTTTCAATATTTTTTGAATTCTAAATACTTTTTGGGAGGAATTACTTGTAATTCTTGTTCATAAAATTTCCTTTGTCCAGTATTATTATCATAGTCTTTGATGACATACATTACAGGATTCTGTTTTATATTTATTTTCGAAATTACAAAGACTTCATCACTCCAATTTGTATCAAAATTTTTAATGAATGGTGATGCACTAATTTTATTAATGCTATCATGAACTGTTTCAACCAATCAGATGGAGGAGTGACTTTTCCATCTGAATTTTTGTGTGGTTTGTGCATTCGCGCCTGTGTACGCGTTCATTGTTGAGTTTTCCTATTTTTGTACGTGTGCGCACACAGATACGTACAGGTTGTTGTTAGATATATAATGATTGATGAAAAAGTATTCCATATCCATCTTGCTGGTAATCGATATGGTTACTTTCAATGACTTAATAATATGAAAATAGCACTTCACCAAAAGGTTAATCAAATTTATATGAAAATTTATAAAATAGGTTATGTATGGTGGTCGAGCTATTGACAGTTTCGACAGAAGAATTCTTAAAACTTATATGGATGAGTATTTTGGTGATTTCATCTTCGATCAATTTCAATTATTCCATTTTTATGAAGATGATCACGTTGAATATTATATACCAGATGAACCGGAAGAATGTAGTTCATTGAAGGAAATTTATACAGGTTTAAACTGACATTTTGAATTAGTTTCATCTTTTATCTTAGAGTACATAAAATCTTTACCTCAAGAACAAAGTCCAAGAGTTTTTGGATTGCATGAAAATGCATTAATTGGATACTCAACAAATTTTACAAGAGAACTCTGGCAAAATATGATTGAGTTACATCTTCAAATCGAAGATGAGATGTTTGAAGCAGGCCAAATTGGAAGCAAAGAAAATATTTTAAGCGAGATGGTTATTGGAATTTTATACAAACTACCGAGTATTTACGATACAAACAAGATTAAAAGAAATCTTTTATTTAGTTCGAATGAAATTAGTCCAACAACAGTTGTATTACTGCAAGAATTAGACAGGTAAATATTTCAATCCATTTTCACATTATTGAAATCTAAATGCTTTAGATTTAACGTATTATTAAGAAAAATGTTTGTAACTTTAAATACATTAAAAAGGGCATTAGTTGGTGAAGTTGGAATGTCTATTGAATTAGATGATGTTAGTAAGTCATTATCAAATGGAATGATGCCAAACTGTTGGATAATGCTTGCACCAGAAACTATGAAAATGCTTGGAAGTTGGTTGGAGCACTTAGAACTGAGAAAAATACAGTACGAAACATGGGTATGATTTATTTATATCAAATAATATTTATTTAAAAAATAATATTATAAATATTATTAATCATTTTTAATAATTATTAATTATTATTAATTTTTATTGATTATTATTAAAGAAATTAATAAAAATTATTTCTTTAGATTTTTTTCATTTTATTCAATATATACTTTGTAGCAAAAGGTTTATATTATCATTTATTTATTTATTTATTTATTATTATTATTATTATTATTATTATTATTATTATTATTATTATTATTATTATTATTGAGGTCGCGATAGTATCCAAAGCATTGTGGGATAAATTAATAAAAGCACAGATTTTAGTACACCCAGATTTCTATCAAACATGCATAAATTGAATATAAATTTACTGAATGTTACTCAAATATGAATGTTTCTTGCTAAATGTCCTAAATAATATCTCCAAATGATATTTCGCAGAAAGGTATATAAAATCTCTGTGAATTTGTTAAATAAATAGTTAAACATACATGGCAATGATTTAATTATAAGATAACGCCAATCAAACATTCTTTTCACGATATATTTCGACAGTTTCCTGTCATCATCAGGTGGGATATAATAAATAATTAAATTAAGGATTTCAAACAAATTTATTAATTATATATAAAAAATTTTTCTCTTTAATAAAAACATTTAATTATTTTTAAAAAATTATACTTAAATTAATATATTATTTTTTTAAAATTTTAGCATTCAAAATTTAATTAATAAAATTTTAAAATCAGACATACCTATTTTAATCTTACAGCCCTTATTGTGCTCACCAATATGGATCAAAGCCTTCTGTCTACAATGTTCTCAAGCTCGAATACAGAGATGACGGGAAGTCTCTCCAATGTAAGTGGCATTACACCCATTACATGTAAACTGATTGATCGGAGTTTTTGACTTATTAATAAACATATTGCGTACTTTCCATGAAGTTGACACTATCCTATAGTTTAAATTCCCTAACTGCATTCTTATCTTCTTTTTATAATCCTTTAAACCTTCTGTGTACGGCAATACTAACACAAATTTAGGCTCATTATCCTTACTCACACTATTTAATTTATTTAACTCATCAGACTCAGACATCTCAACAACATCACACCCAGATTTTCTCAAACATGGATTCTTAGGATTTTTAATACATTTGTCAACAGTCTCTTTCACCATAATTACTAAAAAGGATTTTGAATAACCGTTCTTCATTAACAATTCAATCAATATGTCAACACATTTTTACTGAATTTTTAAAAGTAGAAGACAAAGACCATGCGCGATTAATTAACCCCTTCACCATATTTCTTTTATACTTGAATTCACAAAACCTTTCGGAAGAAGTATAGAGTCGGTTTTCTATAAATCTCTGTCTCATAGTGTTTCTCTTTGCGTTGTATTAACAGATCCAAGAAAGCAAGCGATGATTTTTTCTCCGTTTCACATGTGAATACAATGTTTTTATGTAGACTATTCATATAATGCAAAAACGGGTCAACATGCCTCTGATTTTCAAATATAAGAAAAATATCATCCACATACCATTTATAAACAGTGGGTTTCATACATTGGAAAGATGCAATTTTCTTTTCTAAGCTTGTTAAAAAATTGAAGCCATCGTTGGTGCTAAAGGAGAACCTATAGCAACTCCATCTATTTGTTGATACCATTCATTATTGAAAAGAAAATTGATTTTTGAAGTTGCCAGATTGGAATTTAAATGTTATTCCTCAATCAACAGAAAAGTTTCTTACCTTACAGCAACATCAAAAGGAAGATGAATTAGATTCATTGACTCATTGCAATTTTTAAATAACAGTTTGGCAAATTTATCAAAAACTTGCCAAGTCTTCCATTTACTTCAAATATTTTCAATAACAGAATTACCACCGATTTGGGAGGAAGTTAGTCAAGAAGATTACATACAATCAAATCTGGTGACAATACAACTGTGAGACGTTACTTGCTAGTATATCTGAAGACGTTACATGCTAGTATATCTGAAGTTGGATGTTTTTCTATTAGCAGATATTTTTGAGGTTTTCAGAGAAAAAACATTTGACGAAGATAGACTTGAGGCTCTGTCGTTTGTTTCCATACCGGATTAAGTTTGGCATCAGCTATTAAACAGTTACCTGAAAAAATAGAACTTATTCAAGATCCAGAGCTTTACCGTTTATTTGAAGCTGGTATTCGTGGTAGAATGACATTTATCAACGAACAAAATGTTGAAACTGATGAAACAACAATAGATAGAGAATAAATTATTCACTTATATAAGTTAAATTAAGAGTTTAAATGACAAACAATTTAAAAGTTACTGTTTATATTACATTTTATGATTTGACATAATGATTTAACAAAATTCAAATATTTATTCTATCACAGTTCTTAATTATTTAAACAAAATTAAATTAATATTTTGTTAAAAGGGTTTTGTGTGATTAATGCTTTTTTAATCACAACAATTCACCCCTTCTAATTTGATTGCCATGCCTGTTTTAGACGATCAACGGATACATTCACCCATTCAATAGCTTGAAATATTTTGGCTGCTTTTATAATACACGAAACGGATCTGTATATGGAGCTTCTAATGATTTTCGTACATCCTTTCTTAGGTACAGGAATTCACAGTCCTTAATAGATTTTGGAATCTTGCAATGGTCTTTCGATTATTCTGAAGCTCTCAATAATTTCTTTTAATTGATGTGGAGAAGCTTCTTTTGGGGAATTAAACATAATTCTCAGTACAGCAAGATCACATAAAAATACTTTCTGTATCGGAGAGTAACCCGTTGAATCGGGACTGTGCCTTATCGTTAACAGTACCTAAGGTAAAACGTCAATCCACCTTTTATTAGTTTTATCCATTGAAGCCATAACTTGAGATTTTAGTGTCCGATGGAATCTTTCTACTTTTCCATTGGCTTGGGTATGATAAGCGCATGTTTGATTTGTATATATTCCAAGAACGTTGCACATATACTGGAATAAAGAGCTTGTAAATTGCCTACCACGATTTGTTACGATTTCAGATGGGATTTCATATCGGGAAATCCACACTTCAATTAGTGATTTTTCCACGGTTTCTGAATCTATATTTTTAATGGCCAATATCTCAGTCCATGATGCTTGTCTATCGATCATTGTTAGTAAATAGGACCTTACCTTTATTTGCTGGAAGAGGTCCAACAATATCCATGTGAAGTGTATGAAACCGACTAGCTGCTGGGAAGGTTTGCAATGGTGCTTTGATATGACGATATAACTTTGAGCGCGAATCGCATTGCTGACACCACATCTGGACATCCTTGGTCATCTTGTGCCATGTATATGAGCTCAACATCAACCTTTTGGTCCTTCGTATTCCTATATGAGCGACATTGTGAATCATCTGAAAAACTTCTCTTCTGAGACTCGGAGGTAATATTAATTTCCCATTCTTCATTAATAATTCATCTTTATTATGCTTCATCTCTTCTTTCTGCTTTTGTAGTATCTCTTCATTCGGCCACGGTTAACGTTTTCTGAAACTAATTGAACGTCTGTTCTAGAGAGTACATCAGCAACTTGATTTTTATTTCCAGGGCAGCAAACTATCTTGCACTGAAATTCGTGAATATATTGGAGATATCTCCATTGTCTGTTGCTTGGGTCTTTGGTTGTCCTTGGGCGATTGGTTTGTGATCCGTCTGTATCACAAATTCAGTGACTTCGAGAAAATGACGGAAGTGCTTGCAAGCTTTTTGTATATTGCAAGTAATTCTCGGTCATATGTACTGTATCTAGATTCTGTCTTCGTTAACAGTCCGCTAAAAAATGATATTGGTCGCTCGTTTTGCTCCAGTACTGCTCCAATACCTGATACTAAGGCATCTGTTCTCAAGGTGGTAGGTTCTGATTCATGAAATAACGCGAGTTTGGTCGTTTTTTGTAATAATTGTTTTGCTTCATCAAAACATTTTAAACTTTCTTCCGTCCAAATTATCTTTTTGGATTTAGAATTGATGAGTTTATATAATAATTCCAATTTATTTGCAGACTCTGAAATGAAACGATTATAAAAATTAATTATACCTAAAATTCTTCTTAGTTGTTTTGTTGTTTCTGGCAATTTATAATTTTTAATTGTTGTAATTTTAATTTCTAAAGGACAAATTCCAGTTCTTGATATCTGATGGCCCAAAAAATCTACTTCAGATTGCATAATTTTGCATTTTCCTACATTTATTAACAATCCAACTTTATTTAATTCATTTGCAATTATTTTTAAATGGCTGTCATGTTCTTCTTCTGTGTCTGATACAATAATTACATCATCCAAGTATGCTCTTGCGAATGGGAATTTCCACAGTATTGCATCAATTGTTCCTTGAAAGGTCGATGGGGCATTTCGTAATCCAAATGGCATAAAAAAATTCGTACATACCAAACGGAGTAGTTATTGCTGTCTTTGGAATGTCATTTTCGTTCATTAGAATTTGTAGATACGCCTTTTCAAGGTCGATAGTAAAGAAGTATTTTTTATTTCTCACAATCTGCAATATATCCTCGATTATTGGAATTGGATATCTATCAGGGATGGTTGCTGTATTCAGATTTCTGTAATCAGCGCAAAATCTGTATTTTCCATTTTGATTTACAACAACTAGTGGAGAAGAAATTGGCGAGTTGGATAATCGACATTTGCCAGTGTCTACCATTTATAAAACCAATCTTTGCTGGAGATGATCTGACGATATCATTTAAAACAATGTCATGTTGTGTTGTGATCTTGGCACTACATTCTGGTTTGTTGAAGTAACTCAACAGATTATTATCAAGTATCGAATTAATTGAAACTCTTTTCAACTTGTAGTTGATTAAAGCGTGATGTGCTGCTAGAAAATCTGCACCAAGAATAGGCTGTGGAAAAGCCAACTAATTGTTTTGTCATCGATTCGTAAATCAATCTTCCTATTCCCATAACATTTTATTGGAGTACTATTAGCAGCTGTAAGTCGAGATGAGCACGAAATATCTGGCTTGAAATATTTTCGTGGCAAACATGAAACAGATGCTCCTGTATCCACTAAACATTTGTCTTTATTATTAAAAATAAAGATTTGATTTACTCTACACCGCTTTTGAATACACGCTTCGAAGGTGGTTAATTTCGAAGCGTTTTTCCATTTCCCGGCATATATAAAGCACATCGGGATCCATCTTTCAGTTTGTCACATTTTCTGGCGTTTTTTTTATATGTCATGTGATAGAAGCAAAAGCTTTTTGATTTCTTGGGAGTTTCCTTTAAATAGAATATTTCTTCTTTTAATTCCGCGATTTCATCCATTAACGCCTGGATTTTAAAAGTGTCATTCAAATATGGTGTTTCATTTGCCATGCCTGCCATCATCCCGTCCGCTATTGCAGCCAATTCTTCCGTAGAATTTTCTTGAAAACTTGTGATTATGAGCTTAATATCCTTTGGGAGAGCTTCAATACACTTGTGCCGCAATAACCGTTGGTCTGTTATTTGGGCTTCTGTGAACGCCGTACAAATACTCTGAAGAAGTTGTGTGGGCTTTAAATCGTCTAGATTTTCCAAGTGCGTACTCAATACATTTTGTCAGTGGCTTCGCAAAATTCTTCATAATAATTCCTTTGATGCACTGGTAAGATTCATTAACTGTCTCTGGAATATTAAAGACAACATCTTCTGGAAGATAAGCCATTTCGTCGAATCATTTGATATTTGAGACAATTTGAATTGGGAATCTAGCTGTCTGAACCATAAAGCTGGATTATTTCTGTAGAATGGACATGGTTTGATTGAAACTCGCAAAATAGCATCTTCTGATTGTTGTTGAATTGCCGCGTGGTCGCCAATGGTATGATTTGACATAATTATTTAACAAAATTCAAATATTTATTCTATCACAATTCTTAATTATGTAAACAAAATTAAATTAATATTTTGTTAAAAGGGTTTTGTGTGATTAATGCTTTTCTAATCACAACATTACACATAACTAATTTCTGACCAATTTAAATCAATGAAGAGGTAGGACAAAAAATAAATACATTACGTTGCGGTATTTTAAAAACACATTTTGACGCCATTTTCATAATTTTCAATATTTCCAAAATATTATTTTCAAAGTATTATTATTATTATTATTATTATTATTATTATTATTATTTTTATTATTATTATTATTTTTATTATTATTATTATTATTATTATTATTATTATTATTATTATATTATTATTATTATTATTATTATTATTAGGGTTGAGTATGTGTGTAAAAATAAATATTTTAGGTTTTTTTACTAATATTTGCAATAATATGTTGAATGTGAGCAGTATCCTTGTGACCTTAGGGGGACAAAATATTTAATAGGATGAACTCGGAGTATATATTCACCTCACACGTTAATAACTTTAAATCTGGTAATGTTATCTCATTAAAAAGGTCTTGCACTGGACTTTAAAATAAGACATCGACCAATAAAATCGTTTGATAGGAACAATAACTTTTGGTTTGCCAAAAAGTAGGTCAACGCTGGAACAAAGACATAATTTTTAGAGATATTTTAACGATGAGTCATTGATCTAGTTGAAACTTGTTTTTATGCGTCATCGGATTAGTCATCGTCTTTTTTTCTAAAAAAAAAATATCTTTGCTTTAAAAATGGATGACATTGTTCCATAAAATGATTAGTCAATTATCTTTGTTCTAAAAGGATGAGTCATCGGTTATTATTCTGTAGCGACATGACCAGTGCACGTAATATGCCTTTGAATTAC
>CAUHTR010008192.1:0-22630 GCA_959609185.1 Schmidtea polychroa | reverse complement strand
TGAATTACTTTTTGTTTGATATATATATATATATATATATATATATATATATATATATATATATATATTTATATATATAAAAATTTGAACCCCTTGGAGGTTTTTATAGGTTCAGGACCCTTTATAAACCTTTCAAAGTATGACCATGATACGTAAATTACAAATACTAATTGTTTTATATGTACATTATAAGGTTTTAAAAGTTTTGAACCTTGGACCCCTGGAACTCACTATCAAAAGTCCTTTTGAATGATATATAACTTGAAAAGTTTGAAAAAACATTTAAATTTGAACACCTTTGAAGGTTATTGACAGACCATAAACTTTCGAGGCTATGTCAATTATATTCGCCTATCAAAAACATTTTGTTTGATATTTATATTTTATGGTTTGAAAAATTCGAAGGTTTTTAACCCTTTGAAGGTTTTACACCATACACCTTATGTATATATATATATATATATAATAAAGTTTGAAAAAATTCAAAGGCTTTTGACCCTTTGAATGTTTTTTACCTTAGTCTAAGTCTTAGACCTTCGAGGGTATGACCATTGGATAGAGATATTCAAGTTCTTTTGAATGCTACCTATGGTTGAAGGTCTGACTTTATTTGACCTTTGGAAATTCCAAATATGACGAGTCACATGTCTTTGCTTAAAATTTGACCTTAAAATGGCTGTTGATGATTTTTATATAGGTCAAATAAATTATTTCGTTTTTCATAATTTTCAATGTTTTTCACAAAAGTTTGAGAAGTTTATCCTTTTTCTCAATGTTTAAGCTATTTTAATGTTAGTTTTTCAGGGTGACCCCTCAAAAGGGCCTGGGACAAAACGGCCCCCGACATAAAGACCCCGGCAATAGAACCGCGTAAACACTGAGTAAACAACAACATTGTTTCCGGAAGTTTCATACCCAATCAACAACTATACACTTATTCCCACTCCTCTGGAAACCGCTAAATTCTATTTTACACTGCACCGCCACATTTCTTCTTCCTGACCAGCCTAATACATTCACTCTTGCTAACGAATTCCGTGAATTCTTTGTTTATCTAATGATGTTATGTTTCACATAAAATGTTTTAATAAATTTTTGTTATAATTATTATATATTGTATTTTCTTGAAAATTAATAAACAATAAAAATAAATAATCAAAATCCCGACATGCCTGGATTTAGTGACGAAAACCTTTGGAATTCTTAGGTTACAATCCTCAGTGCAGGTCAATAATGTAATTGAGCACTTTCACTTATAAAAGTTCACAGCTGAAGCATTCGAAATTTAATTTATAGCATTGAAACCACTCAGTTTTTATGTGTCTGATATTGTTGACGTCTCAATATTTGAGATGCTCAACTTTACTGGTTCTTATATAAATAAATGAAGATAAGTCTAATTATAAAAGTGTATTTAATAATAAAATTTACCAATTAAAAATGTACAGATGCTTCAGTTAATTGTTTGGTTGACCAATTCAATTCTTTAGATTATTCAATGCCTGTATTTATGTTTTTTGTTAAATTTTTATATTGTGCGTGCTGTGTTATTTACTGCAATTTCTTTGAAAGATGTAGAGCGTTTCTGTCTGCTCTTGGTTTTACTTTTCAATATTTGTAAAACGCAAAGTTTTGGGGCGATTGAACTGATTTTTACTTGGGTATTTATACTATTTTAAAATTGATTAAAATATTTTTTATGGATGTCTAACAATAAAATAAGAAAGACCTTACAAGCTTTGTGATTTCCAGTGCAAATCCCAATAGTAGACTAGTTCGGAAACCTGTAGCATTTTTAACTTGTAATGAATTAAAATATTTTTTACGGATGCACTTGTAAACAGTTTCTGTGTATGACGGTGTCCGCAGAGGCGAATATGATTTTTCATACGCCATGTTTACAAGTTTGCAGATATTTTTTTCTGTGATTTAGCGAATTTGCAAGTGATGTGATTTCCAGTGTAGCAGGTAAAGTATACAATAGAGTTGAATCAGCAATATTGTATACTTACCTGGCGCGAAATCTTCGCGTTTTCTGCATAGTACTGATGACAGCCAAAAGCTCGAAACTAGTCTACTATTGAGATTTGCATTGGGTATCACAAAGCTTGTAATGTTTATCTTATTTTAAAATTTAATAAATAAATTATTTTATTTCTGGCCTGTACGCACGAAATAATATTATATAATTTTTAATATATATATATATATATATATATATATATATATATATATATATATATATTACAGGTGTTTTTTCCTTATTATATAATATTAATTTAATACTCTAACACAGGGCTTCTTAAACTTTTTTCATTTACGACCCCATATAAATATAACAGAAAGATAAATAAGTATTTTTTGATGATTTATTTATTATGTGTTTTATGAAAAAAACACATGAAAAAATATAGTTTTAGAATTCGTTTTGAAACATACAAAAATTTAAAATTAAATTTAATGAGATGGATGTGCCTGTTTTTTATTGCATAACAAATTAAATCTTGGTGGAATGTTTGACACTGCTGGACGTAAGACCTCTTCAACATTTTTTAGCCATGAACGATATTGGGATTTAATATGTGTTAAAGCTGAGAAAGTAACTTCACATAAATATGTGGTGTTGAATGGCAGCGATTGTGGGAAATTCAGTTCTAGTTCCGATCCAGAATTCAGCCAAGGGCTTTTTTGGAAAATGTAGTTTTAGGTTTGAGTCACTCGAAAGCTCAGCAAATTCCTCTTGTGCTTTAAGTGGCAGGTGATCAATCTCACTCAAGTCAGTCCAAAACGGTTTTTGAATCCAAGCTACCTTTTTGAAATCAATATTTAATATAAAATATGTGCGGAACTGTGTTTCTAGCGTTTTTAAGTGATCTACAATAATTATTGCGATAATAGTTTTACAATGATTTTTCTCGATTATAAAATTGTCGAGACTGGAAAACATTTCGAACGAATTCTTTTCTACCCTACTTTTCCAAATGTTGATCTTTTTAATGAAACTTTCAATTTTATCATTAGAAGTAAATATATCGCAATTTTTTCCTTGAAGAGACAAGTTGAGATCGTTTAATTTCTCAAAGATATCTGACAAATAACACAACTTAGATAGCCATAAGTCATTTTGAAAAAAAGCAGCAAGTTCACATTTTCGTTCGGTTAAAAATATTTCGATTTCATCCTTTAATAACAATAATCTTCTTAAACTTTGACCTCTTGACAACCATCTTACTTCTGCATGTAATAATAAAGTTGTGTAGTTGGAATCCGTATCCTTGCAGAGATTTGAAAATAAGCGACTGTTAAGGGCATGGCTCTTAATAAAATTTATAATCTTTACAGCATTCTGAAGCACATCGTTCAATTCTGGTGCTAATTTTTTTGATGCAAGGGCCTCTCTGTGAATAAGACAGTGAGTAAAAGTTATATGATCATAAGGAGCAGCTTGAAAAAATGATTTAAAACCAATATTTTTTCCCGTCATCGCTCTTGCACCATCTGTGCATATTCCACAGCAATTTTTCCATTCTAAACCTTCAGTTTTTAAAAATTCGTCAACTTTACAATATATGTCTTTCCCTGTAGTATGGTCTTTCATAGGACGAGAAAATAACAATTCTTCCTCCACGTTTTTTTTATAAACGTACCTGACATATACTAACATTTAAATATTTGGCATTAAAAATCTCTCGCGACCCCAGAATTATGCTAAGCGACCTCATTTGGGGTCGCGACCCATAGTTTAAGAAGGCCTGCTATAACAGATATTTTTCTTAACTTATAGCAGATGTTATTTTCTTTTTAATAATAATAATTATTTACTCACAAATTGCGTGCATTATATTAATATTATTCATGACAAAATTTATATTTAATTATTTTATAATATTGTTCTTTATATAACTTAATTATTTTATAATAATAATTATTTTTCTGTAATTAATAATTTACCCTTTTGTAAAATTTTATTGTCATTACATATTCGAATAAAATAAAATACTCAAGACATTCAAATAAAGTAAATTAAGTATATACACATGGTACCATTAAGGAATAAAAATTAATCATTACATAAACAGTTAAATAAATAAAAAGTTAAGGAATGAAGAGTAAAAATTAATCAACAATTAAAGATTAAAAATATACACATATTTGTCATAATTGTCATCAAGGATAATCAATTGTCGATAAAAACAAACACATAAAAGATATTCAATTAATTATCATAACGGATAGTCACAAAATATTAAATAGTTAATGTTGATAAAAATGATACACAATCATGGGCGTCTGCATGAATTTTTGCCAAAGGAGGAAGAGAGGGCAAAAATATTTGTTTTACCAAGTAGACATAATATAGGGTGGAAGAGAGTTGAAAAAAATGAATGTGTATAATTAATATTTGGGGGATTATACAAAATAGGACTTTTTTTCGCTTATTTACAAAATAGAACACTCTTTTTATAACCCCTTGTGGACGCCCATGTACACAAGGGATATTGTTTATGAATGGATATTGTCTGGATTGTATTGGATTGATTGAATATATCGCTTTTCCTCGGCACATAGCATTATTGGTCTATAGCATTTATTGAGGGTGAATGTGGTGATGGGCCTACCCTCATCCTCCAACAATATCATTTTGTCTAAATTAAATTTTGGCTAGCTTGCAATTTCTAATTTCTATTTTTCTGAACAACAAATTCCACATATTGTATTTTCACTTATTCTAAGAACTCTAATAATCTGGATACATAATTCTCGATATGTCTCAAATACTTTATTAAAATCACCAAATTGCAAATTTTATTATAACTTAATTTTGATCGACAACATGGCATTTTTTAATGTTATCTATTATTATTATTATTATTATTATTATTATTATTATTATTATTATTATTATTATTATTATTATTATTATTATTATTATTATTATTATTATTATTATTATTATTATTATTATTATTATTATTATTATTATTATTATTATTATTATTATTATTATTATTAATATTATTATTACTAGGGGCTCCGCCCCTATTCGCTTCGCTTCACCAACCCCGTTAGAAGTGGAGTTAATGTTAAAGTTAATATCCAGGGTATTCTTGGACAGGAGTAAGATTCAATTTATTAATATGTTTACATAACTATGATAAAAGATAATAGCATAAACCGTTTCAAAGTAATATAGAACGATAAGTACAAAAGAATAAATACATAAAAATAATTTCTCGTATAAATATCTCCTTATTAAAGTAAAATTCGGATGGAGGGGACCCTTAGCTTTCTTATATATATATATATATATATATATATATATATATATATATAGAGAGAGAGAGAGAGAGAGATTAGTAGTAGTAGTAGTAGTAGTAGTAGTAGTAGTAGTAGTAGTAGTAGTAGTAGTAGTAGTAGTAGTAGTAGTAGTAGTAGTAGTAGTAGTAGTAGTAGTAGTAGTAGTAGTAGTAGTAGTAGTAGTAGTAGTAGTAGTAGTAGTGGTATTATTGTATTATAATAATAATGTTATCTTCTATTATCTTCTGATTCCATTCTTTTTGACGGGTTATAGCTAGTTTATTTAGTAATATACATATAGCAATCAGAATACTTGATAAACAATCCCTTTATATATTATTATATAGAAATAATTTTTATACTAAAACGTTAATATTTTATATACAGATTGCAGCAGGCAAAGTAGATATGCCTTATATATGGCTTTCTGGTCTTCACCTACCAAAGTCTTATTTAACAGCTATGGTTCAAAAAGCATGTAGACGAAACAATTGGGCGTTGGATACATGCTTGTTAGCTACAGTTATAACAAATGAAGAAGATCGATGCTCAGAAACTTTAAAAATATCTTCTGAAAGTGGTTGTTATGTTGTTGGTATCTATATTGAAGGATGTGGATGGGATGTAGAAGTAATATTTTTATCATAAGTCTTCGGTAATATAAGTATTGCATTTTTTGCAGAATGGATGTATAATACCCCAGAAATCTAGAAAACTACTTCAATCTATGCCGATTATTCAATTACATCCTATTGAGTCATATAAATATAAAACTACAAACTCTATACAAGTGCCTGTTTACGTTACTTCCCAAAGGTGCAATGCAATGGGTATTGGATTAGTTACCGTTTTAGATCTACCAACAAATGAACACTGTAGCCATTGGATATTGCAGGGTATTGCGTTGACTTTAAATTCTGATGATTAGGGTTGACTGTAATCAATTTGTTAATTTGATAAATGTTATTTGTTAACAAATAGTGTTCAAAAGTGTCTAGTCATTTTTTTATCTTCAAATGTTTTATCAGATCAAATTATCAATCAAAATTAGGATCAACATCTGCTGAGGATTTCTTTTTCTAAAAATCCTAGTATTTTGATATAAGCCAATTCAGATTTTATTTTTCACAAATATTTTCAGTTTTTATATTGATCAAATCAACTTAAAAAACATGTCTCTACTGAATCAAATACACAAATACTATATAGTTTAATTAAATCGACTTTAAAAACAGGTCTCCAAAGGATCGAATACACACACGCACTATGTAGTTTTAATATATATAAAGTGATGATTTCTTGGTAGCAGCATTAGTAGATGGATGTCTCCCATCCACACCACTACTCCCTGGAGATAATCCAGGCCAACTCGGAATTTTATAACGGTCACGAAAATATATAGTCTAACTATAGAAAAAATGAGCTCCAAAGTCTCTAAATTTACGCCATAATTTAACAACTTCTATATATTATGATAATCACACCCGTCTAGTATTATAGAATTAAAATCATATACTTCAAACCACAGTGAATAATATCAGCATCAAATGCCATAATAACATATCATTAATATATTATCAAACATAGAAAATCTTATATTATAAAAATAAAATCATATTCCTCAACACACGGATATTCTTAAACAAAAGCTTTAATAAAAGAAAAAAAAATAAAAGCTTTAATAAAAATTTTTTTTAAAAATATGAACTTCAAAATGAAGGTCACACAACTTGTCTTAGATAAAATTTTGAAAAATAAAAATGCTTGGATAAATTTTGGAAAGTTTAAGTTTTAGACTTAGAAATTTGTATATAAAAATACATGGAAAAAATCAACAAATTAGTACAAAAAATCACACAAGGATATTTACAAAATATTTCCAACTCAAAATATCCTCAAAATAAATTTCCCAACTCAAAATTTTCCCAAAATTTAAAAGTACCAAAAATAAATTTCCTAAATTTTAAAAATTCCCAAAATTATTTTCCCCCAATTTTCCCATCTCAAAGATTTTCCAAATTTTAAAAAGGTACAAAAAACTAAATGTCTAATTTTTTATATCAAACACAAAACACACACACATATCCAAGTTTTCCAAATATAAAGATTAAAATAATCAACCTACACTGGGTTAGGAGTTGTATATACATGTATAAAACTGTATAAAAAACTATAATAATTCTTGGAAAATGTTGTTGATGTTTAAATAAAAGTATAAATAAAATTATTTTCAAACATGTCGGAAAAGGTAAAAAAATATGATTTTTGAAATGCTTATCAATTTTTTATTTTGAATATAATCAACTTTTTGATTGAAAAATTAGAGAAAATGAACGAAATTAACAATGAAATAAACGAAGAAAAACTGTCATATACTGATGAATCTGAAAATGTTTCCAAGCATGAAGATGATTCTGAATATAATGATTTTCCCAGTGAAGAAATTAAGTCATGTATCTCTATACAACTGATAAATCACCAAATGAACCTAAACAAGAAGATCAATCTAATGATTTTCCTAATTGTGTTGATCATATTGTTCAAAATATAATGAAAAGAGATTGTAAAAATCAATGTGATGATTAATAAATTTTAAAACTTTAGTTATTTTATATTACTACTATTTGAAAAGCACCAAACGCTAATAAAGATGTATTTAAAAATTTAAAATATACAATGTTCGTCGTCACACATTTCTTCGGCTTTTATTATTTTCCAAATTGGCTTTGTTTTATTCTCTGCTTACATTATATCATTGAATCATGCCGGTTATTTTACTCATCTTATCACCATTGGGAATCATAACCAAATCGAGTTTGATAAACATATCTTCTTCGTTGAATTCAATATTTTCGTTCATTCTCTGAAATAATTGTCGCGATATCATCTTATCGTTGAACTTGATTTTGAAAAATCGCACATTGTAGAAACATTTTTCCAGAGTACGGGTTCCTAACAATAAATAATAGAATCCAAAATAATTGATGCAAACTTACCTTAAATATATAAGAAATTGGACAATTCAAATAATTTAGGTTGTATTGCAAGAATTCTACTGGCTTTTTTGTACTCACTCGAACATCGATCAAGGTTCTTTAGATTTCCGTTTTCCGAATTCCTGAGGAGCATCTGCATATTTTCTCTTCGATAATCCTAAATTAAAAAAACTTTTTAATGAAATATTTGCAAACGACAACAAACATGTAATTTGATGATCTATTTGTAGTTGTAATATTTAATGAATTGAAACAGATATTTATACTAATTCCATTGTAAACAAAGTTTCAAGTGACAGATATGATCAAAACGTGATCAATTAGTCCTTTTTATGCTAATTAACAAAGTCTGAAATTATTAATGGTATACAAAGAAATGAATTTTAAATGTTATAGGTTAATTAGGGTAATATTATCACAAAACAAATATAATTACATGTATATTTTATATTTTATTATAACAATAAAAGTAGTATGATGTGTCACCGCCAGACCATGTCACCGCCAGACCACATACCCCCTCCCCCCCCCCCTCAGGGAAATTTTTTTTAGAACGATGCCACATATTTTTAGAACTATTACGTAATCAATGCCTAATATTTTTAGAATGATGCCTAATATTTTTAGAACTATTACGTAATTTTTTAAATTAATTGGCCGGGCGGTGACCTACTTTTTTTCTTCCCAAAAATTAATGTTCCCATTATCCGAATTTATTGACCGATACCTCATCTTAAAGCTCAGTCCAAGACCTTTCGAATGAGCTATAGGTATCTTATATATCTTTAATAGTTTTAATGTTATTAACATTTGATGACCACCATCTTTTCAAAGTTAAATTATTATTATTATTCAAAATATTATTAATTGGCCGGGCGGTGACCTACTTTTTTTCTTCCCAAAAGTAATGTTCCCACCAACAGATTTTATTGACCGATACCTCATCTTAAAGCTTAGTGCAAGACCTTTCGAATGAACTATTGAAGGTATCATCATCATTAATATTAACAAAGAGAATGACTCACCCAATGACTCACCCAACGATGCCTAATATTTATAGAATGGTGCCTAATATTTTTAGAATGATCACGTCATAATTTTAGAATGGTGCCTAATATTTTTAGAACGATGCCTAATATTTTTAGAATGATGTCTAATATTTTTAGAATGATGCCTAATATTTTTAGAATGATGCCTAATATTTTTAGAACGATTACGTCATATTTTTAGAATGATGCCTAATATTTTTAGAATGGTGCCTAATATTTTTAGAACGATTACGTCATATTTTTAGAATGATGCCTAATATTTTTAGAATGGTGCCTAATATTTTTAGAATGATGCCTAATATTTTTAGAACGATTACGTCATACTTTTAGAATGATGCCTAATATTTTTAGAACGATTACGTCATACTTTTAGAATGATGCCTAATATTTTTAGAATGGTGCCTAATATTTTTAGAATGGTGCCTAATATTTTTAGAATGGTGCCTAATATTTTTAGAATGATGCCTAATATTTTTAGAATGATGTCTAATATTTTTAGAACTATTACGTAATCGATGCCTAATATTTTTAGAACGATGCCTATTATTTTTAGAACGATGTCTAATATTTTTAGAACGATGTCTAATATTTTTAGAATGATTACGTCATAATTTTAGAACGATGCCTAATATTTTTAGAATGATGCCTCGTATTTTTAGAATGATTACGTCATATTTTTAGAACTATGCCTAATATTTTTAGAATGATGCCTAATATTTTTAGAACTAATAATTTTTGTTTTAATTATCGATTACATAATAATTTAATTTGTTTAAATCTTTGATTACATATTATTATTTTTGAATTTTCAATATTTTCTTTTAAAATAATAACACCCACGCGAAAAATGTTATTATTATTATTATTATTATTATTATTATTATTATTATTATTATTATATACTCCTAGTCTATCCGACAAAATATTCTGTCCCCCTATGGGTACTGCTCACAAGGGTACTGCTCACACTCAATATGACGTAAATTATTTTCAAATACAATTTCAAAGTATTATTATTATTATTATTATTATTATTATTATTATTATTATTATTATTATTATTATTATTATTATTATTATTATTATTATTATTATTATTATTATTATTATGATTATTATTATATACTCATAGTCTATCCGACAAAATATTCTGTCCCCCTATGGGTATTGCTCATATGGGTAATGGTCAAAAGTGTACTACTCACATTCAAAATGTCTCAAAGGGTATTATTATAATTATTATTAAATTCTGACCAACTTAAATCAATGAATTGGTAGAACAAATTTATATTACGTTCCGGTATTTTAAAATTTAAAAATATTTTAAAACTTATTTTGACACTAAAGTTTACTTAATTAACAATTAATTATTGCACATGCTTTGCATAAATATTATTATTTTTTGAAATTTCAATATTTTCTTTCAAAGTAACACGCGCGGGAGTTATTATTATTATTATTATTATTAACAATTATTATTATTATTATTAGTGAAAACCTAAAATATTTACACACACACACAACCCATTAATATTATTATTATTGCAAATATTAGTGAAAAACATAAAATATTTTTACACACACACACAACCCATTAACCATTATTATTATCATTATTAGTGAAAACCTAAAATATTTTTACACACACATACAAAACCCATTAACAATTATTATTATCAATATTAGCGAAAAATCTAAAATATGGTTTACCCACACAACCCATCAACCATTATTATTATTATCAATATTAAAAACCTAAAATATTTTTCTACACACACACACAACCATTAACAATTATTATTATCAATATTAGTGAAAACCTAAAATATTTTTTTTTACATACACACATACATATACAACCCATTAAACTTTATTATTATTATTATTATTATTATTATTATTATTATTATTATTATTATTATTATTATTAGTGAAAAAACCTTAAATATGGTTTACATACTAAGTTATGGGTAGAGAATTATTATATGTTTGCAGTATTCTGTGTTTGCCTTTACAGGAAGTTGTCAATAATTTTACACATACATTCTATATACACATACCTTGTTTAACATGGGTGTATATCTATCCGACAAAATATTCTGTCCCCGTATGGGTATTGATAGCAAGGGTACTACTCACATTCAACATGTCGCAAGGGTATATTAATTAAAGTTAGTAAATAAAACCTATCACACATACTATTTAAACGATAAAAATCAAGACAAGAGAGGACAAGATAAAGTTTATGCATTTAGTATTGCCAGGCCTAATGAGCAGTGACCAAATATCTGTGCCTGAAAGACACGGTGGATATTTGTTCGCGTCCACAAGGGTCGTCTGTGCCTCCCCCAAGTGGGGTCAGAAGCACCTGGGCATTATAGCTTTCCGTACGGAACATTACGCCTAGCATGGGTAGTCAACTACCAGCACATTCGAAACGTATAATTTCAAAATACATGCGTCATTGGCACTATAACCAAATTAATTAATGTTTTCACTAACACAAATATATATTTACAGAGGCCTCCCACTAGTTGGATTACAACCGCCCACCACGACGATCAGCTTGTAAATATATATTATATACATAAATATATATATATATACTGGTCGTAAAGGTACTGTTGTGTTTTATTTAGGCAAATATTTGGTTATTATTTGGCATTAAATTCATTGATAATTTTTTAGAGTTAGCGGGATTTTACTAACATTTTTTTTTGTGAATTTCATGTTAATTGAAAGAATATTTAAGGTTTTAGTGTTAATTCTAAGACAAATTTAGTTAATTTCTTGATAATTTGCTATATTTTATTGACTTGTTTTTAAATTTTAAATAAAAATTAATTTTGATGATGATGATAATGATAATTTGACTAAATAATTTTTCATATATTTTTCTAAGAATATTTACACATTGATGAACTTTAAAATATTGAAAATCTAAAGTTGAAACCGTCTACTTTTTTCACGATGATGATATATTTGAAATCTACTTAAAAATTAATGTAAAATATACTGAAATTTGTGATTTAGTTTGAAAGATATATCATGTTATAATGGCTATAATTAGTTGAATCGATGAAGAATTATGATCAATCAATTATTATCATCTCTAGTTAGGTATTTGATGGTAAATGTTGTGAAATATTTGTAGAAAATATTGATTTTAGTAAATTTTGATTTTTTAATGGTTCTTACTACATGAATTTAGATACTAAATTATTTCAATGGAAGAATGTCTGTAACAATTAAATAAAATTCATATTTTAAAGAATTTTCTATGGATTTTAAGAGAATTGATATATTAAAGGTCTGATATATTAAAGTCGGTTGGTTAAGATGGTAATAGATGATTTTTAAGGGGGGGGGTGTTTAAAATGATAGAAATATTTGGTGAGGGATCAGTTAAGGTGGAAATGTTTGAAATCTCTATTTAAATCGACAATGTTCTTATTGGTAAAATTTTAAAGGGAAATAGTCAGCTATGAATAGTTCCTGTGAAATTATATCGTTTTAGAGGTTTATTAGGTTGTGATGAATGTTATTGCACAGTAATATTATGTTTTAGAACCAGTTTTTATTAATTATCCACTGTTTTATTAATGGTTAATGATCAATTTACTTGGTTTTCACAATGAAATATTTGAAATCTTTAGAATTAATTGATATCAAAGGTTATTGCTTTAAATTATTTTACTTAAAAAGTTATTTTATTCATTGTGGGGACATCAGTGACAAAACTTGAGAAATATTGACTTAAAAGTTGGAAATCGACAACGGCTAAAGAAAATTGATCTTTATTGAAGGAATTTTATGATTTTAATTAGATTTCTAGAAATTAAATCGGTTGAATATCAGTTAATCTATTGAAGGAATATTATTATCGGATGGATAAATGTTATTTTGCTAAATTACCTTATTATATTATTATTTTAATGGCTAAATTAAGCACTATTCATAAATTGATGGCACAAAATATCCATGTTTTGGTTACTCAAACATCTTAAATTTCTCGCAAAGATATACTACGCCCAATGATCATCTCATTAAATTAGAAAAGAATTATAACCCTATATTTCAAACTAATAAGCCCCTTAATTGGTTAAATGATAACCATATTTCTACTCCTTTAATTATTTTTGCCTCAAACAAATTTACTCCAAATGATAAAGAATTTTAAATTATCAATGAATAATGACCATGTTTTTCTCATATTATTAACTATTGTAACGAACATTAGATGAATACCTTTTGCTCTAAATGACTACAAAGTTAACCAATAAATTAGTTGCTCGACATAAGTGTAAAGTTAAATTTAAAATATTCACGATCATCTCACTAAATTATCTAAGAATTTCTAACTGATTAATATTGCGACATGTTGAATGTGACCAGTACCCTTGCTAACAATACCCATAGGGGGACAGAATATCTTGTCGGATAGACTCGGAGTATATGGTCTTTATTTATATATCAAAATACTGTTATTTATAAATTAACTAAAAAATACTATATTATTTTACTGAATGATACCGTAAATGTTTTTAATATACCTATTTCCAAATAAATCGACAGCTCAGACTAACAACATGTATGGATGACCACCCATTGTTAATTTATTTCCAGTGTCACATCTTTCAAGAATACCGTGAGTGTTTTAACAAAACTGAGCTAAAAGAAATTTTACAGATAACAACTCTCCTGAATGTTTTGAACAAAAATGAGCGAAATTGAGAACAAACGATTAGATGGCGATTAACTTCTGGCCACCAACCTAACAACATGAAAATTAAGATTTTAAATATTGAATTCGTTGTTTTCTGCCTGGAAATACTAACACAATATTTTTTAATTCAAAGAATCCTCATTATAAATTTTCGAATTTAAAAAATTAAATGAAGGATATATAAGTGTACATAATATTATAATATTATATAAAATTATACTGTATTTAATAATAAATTTAGAATACATAAATTTATAATATTATATAAAAATATATAATAATGTTTAAATATACTTAAATAACTAAATTGTTTAAATATTTTTAAATACTAAATTTAAATTATTTAAATAAACTTTTCATATAACTTTATTTCTTTCGTTTTAGTATCCATAAAGTAAGTAAATAAAGAATTTACTATAATATTTTAATTATTTTACTTAGTAATGAAGAAAATGAATTATGAAGAAGATGAACCAGACAATATGGTGAAATACTAAAGGAGTTATAGTTTTTAAATTTCTTATTAAAACATGAATTATATGATTATGAAGAAGATGAACTAAATGGTGAAACACTAAATGACTTATGTTCTGGATTTTTTTAAATGAATTAGCTGATTGTGGGTGTCCTTCAACATGAATGTTTACTTAAATTATGTAAACTTTCAACGAATGTCAAGAAAAATGGGAAAAATCGACGTTGTAGCAATTAAGTAAAGTACTACTTGAAGAATATTATTATTAATGTAAGACATGAATTAATTCATTAAAATATATATATTATATATAGGTATCAGTGTTTTATGGTGGGAAATGATATTGATAAAGTATACCACAAATAACAGTTGCCTAATTTATCAAGCCTGTGATGATAAAATGTTAGATAATGTAAGTTAATTGCTTTTAAATCAATATAAATTTTAGCAATGATAGTTGACGCAGCAACAGAAACTAAGAAATATGTCCAATTTGCAAGATGTATTCCATGAAATCACTATCAAATGGCTCGATGGAGATGATAATTTTGAGATAGATTACCAACAGAAACCTTTTGTAAATTAAATATAATAGGGTTGGGTGGGCCTCTTTATCCCTTAATTAATATATATTTACAAGCTGATCGTCGTGGTGGGCGGTTGTAATCCAACTAGTGGGAGGCCTCTGTAAATATATATTTGTGTTAGTGAAAACATTAATTAATTTGGTTATAGTGCCAATGACGCATGTATTTTGAAATTATACGTTTCGAATGTGCTGGTAGTTGACTACCCATGCTAGGCGTAATGTTCCGTACGGAAAGCTATAATGCCCAGGTGCTTCTGACCCCACTTGGGGGAGGCACAGACGACCCTTGTGGACGCGAACAAATATCCACCGTGTCTTTCAGGCACAGATATTTGGTCACTGCTCATTAGGCCTGGCAATACTAAATGCATAAACTTTATCTTGTCCTCTCTTGTCTTGATTTTTATCGTTTAAATAGTATGTGTGATAGGTTTTATTTACTAACTTTAATTAATATACCCTTGCGACATGTTGAATGTGAGTAGTACCCTTGCTATCAATACCCATACGGGGACAGAATATTTTGTCGGATAGATATACACCCATGTTAAACAAGGTATGTGTATATAGAATGTATGTGTAAAATTATTGACAACTTCCTGTAAAGGCAAACACAGAATACTGCAAACATATAATAATTCTCTACCCATAACTTAGTATGTAAACCATATTTAAGGTTTTTTCACTAATAATAATAATAATAATAATAATAATAATAATAATAATAATAATAATAATAATAATAATAAAGTTTAATGGGTTGTATATGTATGTGTGTATGTAAAAAAAAATATTTTAGGTTTTCACTAATATTGATAATAATAATTGTTAATGGGTTGTGTGTGTGTGTAGAAAAATATTTTAGGTTTTTAATATTGATAATAATAATAATGGTTGATGGGTTGTGTGGGTAAACCATATTTTAGATTTTTCGCTAATATTGATAATAATAATTGTTAATGGGTTTTGTATGTGTGTGTAAAAATATTTTAGGTTTTCACTAATAATGATAATAATAATGGTTAATGGGTTGTGTGTGTGTGTAAAAATATTTTATGTTTTTCACTAATATTTGCAATAATAATAATATTAATGGGTTGTGTGTGTGTGTAAATATTTTAGGTTTTCACTAATAATAATAATAATAATTGTTAATAATAATAATAATAATAATAACTCCCGCGCGTGTTACTTTGAAAGAAAATATTGAAATTTCAAAAAATAATAATATTTATGCAAAGCATGTGCAATAATTAATTGTTAATTAAGTAAACTTTAGTGTCAAAATAAGTTTTAAAATATTTTTAAATTTTAAAATACCGGAACGTAATATAAATTTGTTCTACCAATTCATTGATTTAAGTTGGTCAGAATTTAATAATAATTATAATAATACCCTTTGAGACATTTTGAATGTGAGTAGTACACTTTTGACCATTACCCATATGAGCAATACCCATAGGGGGACAGAATATTTTGTCGGATAGACTATGAGTATATAATAATAATCATAATAATAATAATAATAATAATAATAATAATAATAATAATAATAATAATAATAATAATAATAATAATAATAATAATAATAATAATAATAATAATAATACTTTGAAATTGTATTTGAAAATAATTTACGACATATTGAGTGTGAGCAGTACCCTTGTGAGCAGTACCCATAGGGGGACAGAATATTTTGTCGGATAGACTAGGAGTATATAATAATAATAATAATAATAATAACATTTTCGCGTGGGTGTTATTATTTTAAAAGAAAATATTGAAAATTCAAAAATAATAATATGTAATCAAAGATTTAAACAAATTAAATTATTATGTAATCGATAATTAAAACAAAAATTATTAGTTCTAAAAATATTAGGCATAGTTCTAAAAATATGACGTAATCATTCTAAAAATACGAGGCATCATTCTAAAAATATTAGGCATCGTTCTAAAATTATGACATAATCATTCTAAAAATATTAGACATCGTTCTAAAAATATTAGACATCGTTCTAAAAATAATAGGCATCGTTCTAAAAATATTAGGCATCGATTACGTAATAGTTCTAAAAATATTAGACATCATTCTAAAAATATTAGGCATCATTCTAAAAATATTAGGCACCATTCTAAAAATATTAGGCACCATTCTAAAAATATTAGGCACCATTCTAAAAATATTAGGCATCATTCTAAAAGTATGACGTAATCGTTCTAAAAATATTAGGCATCATTCTAAAAGTATGACGTAATCGTTCTAAAAATATTAGGCATCATTCTAAAAATATTAGGCACCATTCTAAAAATATTAGGCACCATTCTAAAAATATTAGGCACCATTCTAAAAATATTAGGCATCATTCTAAAAGTATGACGTAATCGTTCTAAAAATATTAGGCATCATTCTAAAAGTATGACGTAATCGTTCTAAAAATATTAGGCATCATTCTAAAAATATTAGGCACCATTCTAAAAATATTAGGCATCGTTCTAAAATTATGACGTAATCATTCTAAAAATAAGAGGCACCATTCTAAAAATATTAGGCATCATTCTAAAAATATGACGTAATCGTTCTAAAAATATTAGGCATCATTCTAAAAATATTAGGCATCATTCTAAAAATATTAGACATCATTCTAAAAATATTAGGCATCGTTCTAAAAATATTAGGCACCATTCTAAAATTATGACGTAATCATTCTAAAAATATTAGGCACCATTCTATAAATATTAGGCATCGTTGGGTGAGTCATTGGGTGAGTCATTCTCTTTGTTAATATTAATGATGATGATACCTTCAATAGTTCATTCGAAAGGTCTTGCACTAAGCTTTAAGATGAGGTATCGGTCAATAAAATCTGTTGGTGGGAACATTACTTTTGGGAAGAAAAAAGTAGGTCACCGCCCGGCCAATTAATAATATTTTGAATAATAATAATAATTTAACTTTGAAAAGATGGTGGTCATCAAATGTTAATAACATTAAAACTATTAAAGATATATAAGATACCTATAGCTCATTCGAAAGGTCTTGGACTGAGCTTTAAGATGAGGTATCGGTCAATAAATTCGGATAATGGGAACATTAATTTTTGGGAAGAAAAAAAGTAGGTCACCGCCCGGCCAATTAATTTAAAAAATTACGTAATAGTTCTAAAAATATTAGGCATCATTCTAAAAATATTAGGCATTGATTACGTAATAGTTCTAAAAATATGTGGCATCGTTCTAAAAAAAAATTTCCCTGAGGGGGGGGGGGGGAGGGGGTATGTGGTCTGGCGGTGACATGGTCTGGCGGTGACACATCATACTACTAATAAATATTTTGCAATTCCACAAGTAATACATGAATTATTTCTCTTTTTGTAGATTCACAAAAAATGTACAACTATCATTATCACAAATATTTCGTGTATTAAATTTACAAAAATCACGATTTTCAATATCATCAGTATAGCATGAAATCGTAGAATGATCTGTTTGAATTAATTTCATGACATTTATTCCAGTTATTTCATAAACTTTATAAAACACAACTTCTGTAGCAAAATACATTATGGAATTGTTCAAATTCGGATAAAAATCTTCAATTTTATCAATCAAAATATTTAGTAAAGTTTCTAAACAAAAATCAACTAATTTAATATTAAAAAAAAGTTACCATCTTGTTCAGTCATTGTTGAATAAATATAACGCATGTATAACGCATGTTTTTGAAAGCGAGAGTTAAAAATCTAAGAAAAGGTACTGAAAAGAAAACATTAAAGTTCCAAAGAAAACGAGCTATACATCTCCATAAATACTTGTTACAGAAAATATACATCAATGAATCTCATTTCAAAAAATCCAAAACTCAAATCAATCAAAAAGCTTAAGCAAGTAAAAACAGTAAAAAATCATCTTAGTTTTCCGTTTTTTAATGCATTGTTAAAGGCAAAAATCATGAAAAGAATGACTACTTTGCATTCATTTCCAAATTTTGTTGTCGATGATTTACTTGATATTATACTCAAAGTAATCAAAGGCAAGACTAAAATTAGCCAATCTGACAACATTATTTTAAAAAAAAGTGCCAGAAACCTCTTTTGACGCTAGTAAATAATAGAAATCGCAAACAAATGAGAAAAATTATATATAAACAACAAGGAGGGTTTATTGCTGCATTAATACCATTGGCGTTATCATTCGGAGCATGTCTATTAAAATCATCATAAACAATGGATGCTAATCCTTCATTACCTAATTTAAAATTTAATTTCAAATCTTCATGTTGTAATGGAGAAAATATGGACAAACCCAAAAGACGAAGCAGGTTTTGGTGGAGTTGAAAAGTTAAAGAAAGCAGTTCTGAATTCGAAGATAGAAACCCAAAATTGGTTATCAAGTTCGATGCCGAAAAGATTTCCAACAAGACCATATAAAACATTTGGTATTGATGATTTTTGGCAAATGGATTTGGTGGAAATGATAACATATTCAAAGATTAATGAAGGATACAGGTATATTTTGACGTGCATTGATGTTTTCAGCAGTTTTGCTCGAACAGTTCCTACCAAGGCGAAGTCTGCCGAGGAAATATCCAAAGCAATGAAACTCATGTTTAGAGATGGATATCCAGACAACTTACAAACAGATTTGGGTAAATTATTTGTACCTATCAAATTCATTATTTTTTCTTTAGGAAAGAAATTTTACAACAGTTAAGTGAAACCAATCCTGGATAAACTGAAAATCAATCATTACTCTGTACATTTTCAATTCAAATCCGCTTATGTTAAAATATTCAATCGAACTTTGAGAGATAAGCTGAAAAATTTTTTGTGCATCAATGTAATAAGATGTGATAAATGTTTTGACTAAATTTATATATGGTTATAATCATTCGTCGCATCAAGGTTTGAAAGGTTTGAGACCTGTAGATATTTCATCAAAACAATCTATTTATTTATAGTTTTCAAAAAAAATTAAGAAAAAATTAAAAAAACCAAAATATAAAATCTGTACCTTAAAACATACAGGACTAGAGTGCAGCCGAAAAAGGATGTAGATGAATAAGTATCTGGCATTTCGCCGAAGCTAGTCCCTTTACAAGGACCAATCTGTCTTTTCGAAGCAGATTTTTATTAAATAAAATTTTATAAAAAAATTAGTAGAATTAGTGCATCTCCTTTCACAAAGGTTTTTGATACAAACTGGAGTGATGAAGTCTTTGTAATTTCGAAAATCAATATTAAACAATATCCAGTAATGTATGTCATTAAAGACTATGATCAAAATATTGTACAAGGGAAATTTTATGAATAAGAATTACAAGTAATTACTCCTCCAAAAGTATTTAGAATTCAGAAAATATTGAAAACTATAAAGAATGGCGAGGATAAACAATACTATGTCAAATGGCATGGATATCAAAACCCTACATGGATATCAGCAAAATATTTGGTAAAGTAAATTTCTATACTATTTTACCGAGCAATAATTGTCCACTAATTCATCTAAACAATCAAGCAAGAAAATTCATAATTGATCATCAAAACCCGATATACTTGAATGGTAATTGGAAAGTTGCTATGTTGGATTTTACTTTTTTGTATAAACGTTTTCCCATTTTATAGTAAATCTACAATCACATACATCACATTGAAACTTATTAAATAAAATAAAACAATTTTGATATGTAACAAAAAAACATTTTTATGTAGAGAAAGATGGTCATAATGCCACTGAAGACTATTGAAAATACCAAAAATTAGGGTTTCTCAAATTTATATAACAAATTCGAATCTAATCTATGTATAATACCACTTCCAGGATTTAAAACAGAGAGAACAGAAAAAATTCCGATTATAATAACATGTCATAATGAAGAACAATTTGTTTACAAATTTAAGGATGATTTATATATAACCGAATTAGATCAATTGTAAATTTTATTATACGAAAATTGTGCAATAACTAGATAATAACTATACAACCACATTGGGATTACCCAAAAATAAGTACATTAGTGATGGTAAAACTAAAGAAGGTTTGTTATTACCAAAAATAATTAAACTTCATCAACAAATGTTCATTTACAGTAATATTATTGAGTCCGTCATTGTTGGTTATTCCTCGGTTCCTTTATTGAAATCAATATGGGTTGATAAATGTGAACAGGATGAAGTTCTAGAAATCACTATTAAAAATTACATGTACCTACCTGCTTCAACCTCGTGTATAAACAATATAGAAATAAATATACGCAATGAATCTGGTAAATTAATCGATTTTGCACAAGATTCAAAAACTCATTTGACGTTACATTTTAAAATGTTACAAAACGTAAAAAATACAGGTCATCATATATAAACAAACGGATGAAATGACATGGAACTATATTTGAAAAATAATTTGCGGTAAATGAATTGTGTAAATGAATTGAGTAAATGAATTTGATCGACCATCGGCTCAAGCTGTTATCGAATTTGGAGCATTCGAAGATGAATTCTATTACAGATAGTAGAAATGATGTGGAATTTTACATCAATGGTTCTCAAACTGAATATTTAGATTTGAATGATACTTTAATGACTGTTCAGATCAAGGTTGTAGATAAAGTTAAAAAGGCTTTGGGTGATACTGATGCTACAATACCTAATAATATTTTGTTCCATATGCTTTTTAAAGATGCTATTCTTGGATTTAATAATATCAAGATTGAAGGTGGCAACAAAACATATATTCACAAGGCGATAATATTTTATTTTAAATTATAATATTTTAAATTTTAAATTATAATACCGATACTAAAAATACATGTCTTATTCCTATGGGCTATGCGGTAACCGATGACGAAGGGAAAAAATGGATTAATGGCTCAAAGATATTTACCATGTGTTCATCATTACAGCTAGACTTTCTAGATCAACCAAAATATTTACTTCCAGGAGTCAATGTGCACATTAGGTTGAAAAGAACCGATTCTGCATTATCACTAACTAGTGTTAATGGTCAACCAATTTGTCAATTAGTTGATACAAAATTACTAGTAAGACGAGTTTGAGTTGATCTGTCGGTATTAGCAGGTCGTCAGTTGGGTCTTAATTCTAAGCATGCAATATATCCACTGAAAACCAAAGAAATTGTTGCATTTGCAATAGCCAAAGGTGCTTCTTCCTTCTATAAGGAACAAATATTTGAAGATAGAAGAATGCCAAACTTCTCTCTGAGTTGATTCTCACCAATTTCGAGGAAATTCGATGGAACATGAAGAAAATTGTAAATTTTATTATTTCAATTAATGTTATTTATATTATTTTGGATCATTTTATCGGAGATTGGTTCCAGATCACGGAGAATGAAGATCTCCTGGATACAATAATGATAATGATAATAATATTAAACAATTAAATGATAATTAAGGTATTTTTGTCAAGTATATATTAAATAAAATGAAACAATGAAATATAAATTCAAAATGTAGATTTTACCACTAAAATATTATTT